>JAKCPI010013530.1:0-14092 GCA_023213315.1 Euborellia annulipes
GTTTAATTTTGCTATCTTCCAGATAAGTTTGCTAGTTGACTAGAACTGGAGTAATCGGCTCTGAAACGTAGGCCTAGAATTTTATGCACTTAGAATTATCCCTTCCTTTTTATTTAATTTGTTAATAATAGAATTTTTTCTTTTGTTACAGGGTAAATATCATCCTTTTTGGCACATCTTCGCATCTTCCAAAAAAAGGTCTGATTTATCTACTGGATTTTATTTTAATTAATTTTTGGTACGCTAATAGAAAATTTTGTTGTTGTCCATCTCTAAACCGAAGACTGATTTTTTGAACATATTCTGCCATACATAAACATACAAAAAAAAAAAAACCGTGTGATCTCTCCCTCCACAGCAACTCCACTCAACTTTCTCTTACCTTTGGATGTGTTCTATTCTTGTCCGCTAGTTTTTTTGTGTCGATGTATTGTATATTTAATTTCCGACAGTACGGTACATTAGAGATGTAAAATTTACAAACATAGAAATATATATCTTTTTATCTTTTTCATTTCTTACCTATGAGAAGTATAGCTTCAAACAATTTCAAACGCAAAATAAGAATATACATTTTAAAGATTATCTAAAAAATAATAGATTTTTTTAATTTTAATCAAAAATCTTTTGAGCGAATTTTGAGAAAATCGCAAAAAACTAAAAAAAGTACATCAGTAAAGTACTAGTACTTTTTGACCGATTTTATTTAAAAGCTTCGTGTCACGTGCCAGGGGGTGCCTAACTTAAATATAAAATTTCAACCTTATAGCTCTTTTCATTCTTGAGATATTTTGTTCACAGAGCATTTTGTGGGACTCCACTTTTCTTTTTTTCTTCTCTATATATATATTTTTATATATAGAGAGAAAATATTTTGTTTTTATAAAAATAATTCGCTAGACTTTCTTTGATGGTTTTTCTTTTTTGGTTTTCTTAAATCCAAAAGAGGTTTTTTCGCCATATTGTGTGTGTGTTTGTGTGTGTTTTTGTTTGTTTGTTTGTTTGTGTGTGTGTGTTGACCAAAATTCCCCAAAACCAAAAAGAGCTATAAGATTTTAAAATTTTATTTTTGTGTTGGTCCCCCCATGGGACGGGCACGCAGTTTTTTTTCAACAATATCCCCCAAAGAATTTTAATATTTTATTTTTACTTTTTTTCATTTTTTTTTAATTTTCTCCAAATTTTTTTTTAAAATTTTTTTTATAAATTATATATTAATTATTTTTTTAAATGTATTTTCTATTTATATTCTTATAATCTGCTTAAGACCTTTTTAAAACCACTTTTCCTCTAAAACACCATAGAAAAGATAGCCAAAATAATAAAATATAAAAAAATACAAATATTTATATATTTAATTTCTTTCTAAAAAAATGAATCTTACTTTCTGTAACTAAATAAATACATATACAAAAAAAAATGTGGTGAGAATGAACAAAACATTTTTAGTTTACCAAATAAAAAAAAAAGTGGGGGGCGGGGGGCCAGTCCAACAAAATTTTTTTTTAGACCCAGAACGTGTATTTCCATCAAATTCTCAATATATTATTTTTGACATGAATGCAATACTTTCTCTTTATATTATTAACATTTAAAATACAATTACACATTAGTCATTGTGAATAAAGTTTTTTTTTTTTTTTTTTTTTTTTAATTTCTCTGTCTTTACTGGTCCATTGAATCTCAACTTTATCGAAACGCGTTTTATTTCCATTTTATTTATTTGATTTAATGCAAATTAATTTAATCAATATAATAAAAATTCCATTTTAATAAAAAATTGTTACATTGAATGTCTTTTCCTTTCAGAGTGTCGTAAAACATAATGATAAAAAAAAAAAAACTTGTTACCTGCGTTATCTTTAAAGCCCCTCTGGCTATAAACTTGTTCTAAAAAATTTGAATCAAAGTAAATTGAGAATTTATGTGGCCTATTCTAATATTACTGATAATCAAAATTTATTCTCTTTTTACTTTCTCTTATATATATAGAGAGAAAGTATTGGTTTCATGTCAAAAATATCATGTCGAGCTTGAGCTTTTGAGTCCAAATGGTCTGTGTGTGAATTAAAAAATATCACAAGAACTAGGACCTCGAAATTTCATATTTAAGCTCGATATCCCCACTGTGAACAAAATCGGTCAAAGAGTACTAATACTTTACTAATAAACTTTTCAGTTTTTTTTTTTGATTTCCTCAAAATTGGTTCAAAAGATTTTGATTCAAATTCAAAAATTAAAGTGAAACTTTTATTTGATCCTCACAAATTTTTTCGCTCTTCTATCAGCATGTCATGTTACAACCCGTGACGTCAAAGGCCGTGACGCTACAGGTCATGACGTTATAAGCCGTGAGGACAAAAATAGGAAAGTTGAAATTTAATATATATGACGAATTATAAAAAAAATAATTGTGAGATTTAATTATTCAATTTTTAAATTGATAAAATATAATTATTATTAAAATAATTTAAAAATAGTCTAAATATTGTTCTCAGTTTTTAACATGCGTCTATTGATTTTCCATTTTTCAATTATTAAGTTAAGATTTAAAACGCTGATTTTAATACTCTTAATTGAATAATTTTTTGAAAATTTTCAGTTAAACGCCTACGATCCAAAAAAAAAGTTTCACTTACATCGTGGTTTCATAAAACCACACAATGATTTTTTTTTTTTTAATTGAACCAAAATTCATAAGAAGTTAATTTATTATTTCAGAAATGAAATATCATTTACGAAAAGGAAATCAAGTTGGCTTTCTGTTTTTCTTTTGCTCACTCCTCATTGGACACCCTTCTCTTTATAAATAGGCAGGCCCAGGCCTCCTTCCTCTTCGTTTCGAATTAATATCTCCGTTTCGTCGAAGGATGAATAATCCTCCTGCTGACAACCAAAAGGGCTGATTAGTCCCTTTCTCCAGTCAAATAAAATCAGTCCTGGCCTGCTGCTGGCTGCTGGCTCCTTAATTAGAATTCGTAGTGGATTCATAAAATTCCTCTCCTCTCTCTCATCAATTACATTCAGAGAAATTTTAGAAAAATGATTCATTCATGTTTCAATAAAATAAACTAGCTGGGGCGCCAGCCGTCGGCGGGCTTTGTCCCCCCTGGACTCCTTGCAAGCTGACTCGGGCCCGTACGCGCTTATTATTATTATTATTATTATTATTCCAATCCAGTGCCTACTTGTAGATTTGCTTACATTCATAGAATACATAAATACAAAGAATACATACCTTTTTCTCTATACATTTCCTATGGGAGAAATCGAAATTTTAGGAATTAATAACTCAAAAAGTTATAAGAAATTCGGGACCTGAGTATTTTTCTAGTCTCTCCATAACATCCTCTATAAGAAGGTGGAATTACGTTTCAAAATTTCAACGGAAAGTTGGTCAAACAGAACGTGACAGACGGACACTCTGCTATTATATATATATTCAAATAGGTAGAAAGAATGATCTAGCAGCTAGTTATATTTCAATTTATTAACAAACCATGGGCCGACGTTTCGATCACATATGGGACCATCTTCAGGGCTACAAATGAAGAAAAGAACATTTAACATATATATACAATCAATTATATAAATTTTTTTTTTAATGTAATTGATTGTATCTATCTGTTAAATGTTCTTTTTTATCATTTGTAGCCCTGAAGATGGTCCCATAAGTAACCGAAACGTCGGCCTTGGTTTGTTAATAAATTGAAATATAACTAGCTGTTTGCTCATTCTTTCTACCTATTTGAATATCAACATTCAGCTATATATCTCCTTCAAATTATATACCAGGTATTATATAGATAATAATCAAGCTTTACTTCTTCAGGCAAATTAAAATCTTCAATCTGCTTTTGTTTAACTTTGCACGAAGTATCTGGTAACACTGTTCAACAGTGAATTTTTTTCTCTAGTATTATGGGCTATTCTTGAGTATATTAGCAGGGCTGATTACAAAAATGCCATCAGTTTTCACCCATCAGGCATAGTTTTAGAGATATTGAGAAAAATAAATTTTAATAGAAAATTTGCTCTAATATTGATTTTTCAAGATTTTTTTAAAACATCATGCAGGTAGTTAAAATACATAGAAATATTCATTTTTAAATACAATCTGAGGTGATTTAATGGTGCCTTAAACGGCTTAAAGTTTCTTACAAAATAAGAAAAAATGTTAATTAGATATTAATCTTTGATTAATTATTGAATCATATATGTATTTATTTTTGAAATAATTTAATAATAATATTTTGTATCATTTATTAAAAAAAAAAAAAATTAAAAAAACCTATTATAACATCAGCTTTTTATGTAAACACTTGGTTTGATGATTGTGACTAACTTCATGGGAATAAATATAAATGGCGCGAAAATCTAACTTCATATGAATGACAGTAGATGGCGCTGACGTCGTCGTTCTATATAATTATTATTCGGGGAATTTTTAGTTATAGATCACATTTTTGTTTATTAATTATTCATTAAAAAAAAAAACACTTATTCTGCAGCCGTTCTCAAGTACTGTGCACTTGCTTAGATTTAAGTGAACTAACTGTCATGACCGTTAGGTGCCTTTTTATATATACAACGACGTCAGCGCTATCTGCAGGCATTCCTGTGAAGTTAGATTCAAATTTTCCCGCCATTTTCACTCATTCCTATGAAGTTAGTCACAATTATCAAAGTAAATGTAGTGCAGAATAAATAGTTGAAACCATGGCGCCGGACTGGGGGGGGGGAGGGGCGTACATTCTGGCATCCTATCAGGGGGGGGCAGAGGGGAGCAAAATTTCTTCTTTTATTTCATTTATTATTAAAAATGATATATTTCTACTTTTGAAAAATAAAATCTTCTAAATTAAAAGAGTAAGAAATTCATTTTTTCCAAATTTTTTCCAAAAATTTTTTTGAAAAATCACTACCAATTTTTTAAAATTTTAATTTTATTAAAATTGTGTGATTTTATTTAAAATTTTTAAAGTTTTATAGTAGATTTGTTTTTATTTTATACTATTTGAACATAATAAATTATTTTAATTTTCTAAAAAAATTTTTTGCCCCCCCCCCCCCTGATTCAAATTCGTTCCGGCGCCCCTGGTTGAAACGTTGTACAGTATTTATATTTTTAATAAATAATTAATAACAAAAATATGGCCTACTTTTAAAGATTATTAACCTGAGGTTTTATGCAAATTCGGATTCTGAGTATATTACATTTTAATTTGAAGTTTACGATCTCCTCTGTCGTCATATTAATTGATTCCAAGGGATCTCGTCTATCCACATAGCAAATTCACATGTAGACAAAACCCTTTTGTATAAATTCTTTGTTCTTTCTCTTTCGATCATAGAAGAGCCCTGAATGGATGCATATCTCTATTTTATTATTATGCATCTTTCTCTTTTATATTATTTTCCAAGATATTTACTCACTACTCGTTTATCTTAAATCTTTATTATAACGAATTATGAAACATGCGGTATCGCAAAGTTTACAGTATTTTTTTTTTTAATGTATTATTCATATTTTATATCAAAATAATCTTTATTTTCATCTAAAAATATATACCAGTATATAAGACTATTTTTTTTTATTATTCTAGTATTTTAAAACTTATCATGTGAGAGGGAACATCACGCGGACCGTTTTCTGATAATCAGAAAAATATTTTTGTGTATTTGGACTATTTACTTCTTTATTATTTAGGGGACTTCTGTTCGCATATTTTTGCCAAGAGATGGCATTAGGGTTCTTGAGGAGTGAACCATATCTCTCACGAATATTTGCTAACAGATGGCAGGATGGTAGCTATATTCTGTATACGGTATATTTAATCTCATGGATTTAGTTGATTTTTTTGATCCAGTGGCGGATCCAGAGATGTTTCTCGGGGGGGGGGGTAATCTGATGTGACTGGTCGCACAGCACACATTTTTTCTTAATTTCGGTAATTTAAAGGCGCATTCTGTACTTGTTTGCCAGAATATAAATACAAATCAAATTTTTAAGTATTAATTTTTAAAATTTTACATTAAAAATACATTTTTTTTCGAAAAAAAGTATTTTTTTCAAATCTCAGGGGGTAATTATCCCCTTTACCAGCACACAACTTTCTTTTACCATTGGTAATCGAAAGTTGTGTTCTCTGCTTGTCACACCAGTTTTTTTTTTGTCGAAATATATTTAGTTTCCACCGATATATTAAAATTTAAGATGTAAAATTTATGGCAACCATTTCTCCTATCTTTCCTATGAAGCGCTAGAGTAAAGTGTGCTTCAAACAATTTTGAGAGCAAATTGAGAATATACATTTTAAAGAACATCTAACACATAATTAATTTTTGAATTTTAATCAAAATCCGTATAGTTAATTTTGAGAAAATCGAAAAAAACTGAAAAAAATGCATCAGTAAAGTACTAGTACTCTTTGGCCGATTTTGTTCAAAAGCTTCGTGTCACGTGCCAGGGGGAAACCTAACTTAAATATAAAATTTCAACCTCATAGCAATTTTGGTTCTTGTTCATACACAGACAGACCATGTCGCGAAAACCACTTTTTTGGACTCAAAGGACCTCAAATCGTATATATCCATCAAAATATCGAAATCGAATTTTTGACATGAAACCAATACTTTTTCCCTCTAAATATTAACAAAAGAGAAAGTAATAAAAAAAGGCTTATAAGTGATCTAATAATGCCGGCTGTTAGATTAGCCTGCCATCTTTTGCGAGAGTGCTGAACTAATATTTAGTTCGTTTTTTCTTCAATATTAAAACTTATTTTTTCTTTGTCACCAATTTATATTATTATTATAGTTTGGATATTTATTAATTTTATATTTTTAGATGTAAAAAAAAATTACGATTAAAATAAAAGAAATTTTTTTTGCATTTTCTATAAATATAAAAAAAAATAATTTTGATTATTTTTGAATTAATCAAAATTAAAAAAAAAAAAGCTTTCTATTAAGTAAAATGCTCACGAATTTAATTTTTTTTTTTTTTTTTTAACTTTAAAATGCCTCAGTATTTTCGATTCAATATGGCCTCCTTAATACGATTTAATTCTTCGTGATAATCGATTCTTCAACTCGATTTTTTAATGCATTTATGCCCATCGACTAAACTATCGCTCGATTAAAAATCGACCGTATGAGAGTTTTAAACAATGCAAGTGTTTTGACCACTCTGATTCTTCGAACTCTATTATTTTCACTTTACATTACTAGAATAATGATCTTGTTAAATCAGTTCTATCGAATAAAAAAAAAAATGCAAAAAGGAAATAAATAAAGGGATAGAACAGTTTTTCTGCTCCATGCTTTTAAAATATGTTAAATTTAATCTAAATTGATATCGACATCGTTCGAGTCTTGTTAACATAACAGATACGCTGTTTTAAGTCAGTGCCAATCAAAATATAGAAAAGAAAAGAAATAAAAACAATGGAACGGATATAAATATCTTAATCTAAGAATAAAAGAGCGTGGCTGGAAATATTATTTTCCCAATTAGAGATCAACACTCTCAAACAACGCAGGGACGCAAGTTTTTACTTCTCTTACCTATATATATAATACACTGTAAAAAAAAAAATATGAATTTTTAATCATTTTTCATATAGTTCGGTGATTTAATATTAATATACCCAGGATATGAAATAAAATTAATATAAAAGTTTATGAACAAATTACCAACTTTTAAACTTATCTTTTTCTTTGTGTGCCGCCAAATTTTGAAATCGTTAAAAGTGTACCGCGACAAGTTGAGAATTCCTGGTCTAAACGTTCTCAAATAACTCGACTACCTCAAGGAATCTATATATATATAATTCTCTAATGTCCGTCTGTCTGTCTGTCCGTCTTTCTGTCACGCTCTATTTAGGCAACTTCCCGTTGGAATTTTGAAATGAAATTTTTTATGCATAAAGAGGACCTTCTCGGGATTACAGGAAAATTATTGTCATCCCGAAATTCCTATAACTTTTTGAGTTATTAATTTTTAAAGTTACGATTTCTCACATAGGAAATGTATAGGGAAATATTTATGTATCCTTTTCATTTGTGTATTCCATGAATGTAAACAAATCCTCAAGCAGGCACTGAATTGGAATCGAATAATAATAATTTTCTTTTCGCCCCGGGGGTGGTGTAGGGTTAGCGTGCTAACCTCATATACCAAACGTCGCGGGTTCGGACCCCAGGCAGTCCGATGATTTTATTTAAGCCATCTGGATACCAGATGGCTTAAATAGAAAAGCCTGGACCCTAATATATATAAATTCATAAATAACGGATATCGTCAAAGTCTTATATGGCCTGAGCTGCCGAAAAGACGTGTGAATGTGTGTGTGAGTGTGAGTGTGAATGAGAAAAAGTGTGAATGTTTTTAAAAAAAAAAAAAAAAAAAAAAAAAAAAGAAGAAAAGGAGAGGGTCCGCCGCAGGCGGGCCCGAGCCAGCTGGAGGGGGGGTCCAGGGGGGCGAAGCACCCGGCTAGGCGCAAAGCCCGCCGAAGGCGGGCGACGCGGCTAGTATTATTTTATAATTATTTTAAGGAAACTTGAAATTATTCTTTTAAAATTTATTTCACAAATCTAAATTTATTAAATTCTGGTTTGAAATTCGCGCTCTAAACTATTCAAATATTTATGAAGTATATTACAATCATACTAATTAAATAATTTTTATAAAGTAATTCAACTAAATAAAATTCAAATTCAAATTAACAATTTTTACCAAAATAATTAATTTTAAAATGTACATGAAATTTGTTAGGTTGGCAACAAATTGAATTTTCTCATATACTATTCATAAACAGTTTATGAAACTAAACAGAGTTCCTATACTTGTATAGGAAGTTTTCTGGAAAATTTTTAACAGTGTATATTTATAGAGAGGAAGTATTGGATTCATGTCAAAAATTCGATTTCGATATTTTGATGGTTATACACGTTTTGGTGTGACAAGCACAGAACACAACTTTCAATTTCCGAAGGTATGAGAAAGTTGTGTGCTGTGTGACATAATATTTTTTTTATAAAACCTTTCAACAGTCTTGATGAGCTTATTATATAAGTTTACCGATTTTAATTCACCCTCTCGGCAACAATTTCAGGCGGTTTTTAAATTAATATTGAAGCTTTTTAACTGCATGAGGTATCGAGTTATGCCCTTAAGTTCTTATCTGCATTTGGTTCATATTACCAAAAGGGAAGTTTAACTATTGATTAATTTTTTTTCAAGAGTATTTTATTATTTATTAGCAATTAGTTATTTGTTTCTTCTTAAGAGGGTTCAGGATCAACGTCTAAACGTACTTTAAAAAAAAAAAAAACTAGAATATTATAAGGAATTTTTCAATGTGGTTTTTTTTTTTTAAATGATTTAAATTCATAAGAGATTATTGGGACATCGAGCTATAATTTTTTTAATGACTTATTAAACAATTATCGTAATTAATTTTTTTGTTATCAAGCAAATACAAAAAAACAATCTGTCCCAATAATCTTTAATTTTTTTAAAATTTAAAAATGAATTTATTGTTATTATTAATCACATATTAATTAAGAAATTTTTAAAATAAGCTTAGATGATTTATTTAAAATTCAAATGTCAAATTAGTTCAGCATTCTTGCAATAGATGGCAGGCTAGTCTAACAGACGATATAGTATTAGCCTATATTTATATATTTTTATGCTTTTATAAAAGATACATAATATATATTAACATTTATAAAGTATTTATTGTTAAAAGATCAATGAAAATCAACCAAATGCGTTAAATATTATTAGCTACCATTCTGACATCTCTTGGCAAATTTTTGAATTACTTGATTTTTTTGACATACTTTATACACACACAACGCCACCTTAGCGGGAAAAACATGTGTAAACACTTCGCTCCCGGGGCCCCTTAATATTTACTGAGTATTTCTTAACCACGAATTATAGAATTTTTAAAAATTCGACTTTCAGAAATGATTAATCGATTCTGAGAATAGAAAAATATCAAATAGATTCCAAATCGACCCCTTTTCCACCCCTAAACGATACATGAGATGGTTAGTTAAACATTTTGCCGACAAAAAAAATACGGTTTATTAAGATTATTTTTCAAGATAAAGTATTATAAAATTCATCTTCTCGCAGAGCATTTTTCATATTTATATTAACAAACTAGAGCTTTATAAATGCCTCGCTGCTTCCTTCCTCTTCACCTAAGATAATGATAGGAGAGGGATCAAGAAGGTGCGCTACGGGGGAGTCAAAAGAGGCTTGAAAAATGTTTCCACCATGGGAACAAATGAATTAAAGTAAATCTCATTTATCTACCTTGGTGTAAAAGGGGGGGCGGAATTCATCTTGCTAGAATACTTTTGATGTCCTTTTTCTTTATTTAACGTCACTCATTTATTTTGTTTGCTTTTCTTTTTATAAAAATCATCTTGACGAAATAAAACGTTCGAATTATCTACCGGGACAAAGTAAATAATGGTAAAGATTTTTGTTTCTATTAATATTGGATACATGTCAAAAATTTAATCTCATAATTTTGATGGAAATATACGTTTTCTGTGTACAAAATATTCCGAGAACGAAAAGAGCTTGAAATTTGATATTTAAGTTAGGTACCTCCCCTGAGACGTAACACGAAATTTTTGAACAAAATCGGCCAAAGAGTACTAATACTTTACTGATGTACTTTTTAGTTTTTTTTGATTTTTTCAAAATTCGCTCTAAAGATTTTGAGTAAAATTCAAATTTAGATACTCTTTAAAATGTATATTCTCATTTTGTCCTTAAAATAGTTTGAAGCATCACTTTACTTTTGTTATAGTTGCCAAAATATAAATATTTTTCTTTTTATAAATTACAGTATATTGAGAGGAAATTAAATATATCGACACAAAAATCTAGTGTGATAAGCACAGAACAAAAGTTAACTCAAAGAGAAGTATGACGTGGATACAGTCACACCAGATATTTATAAAACTCATAAGATATTTATAAATTTTATAAAACTTATCATTAATAATAAAAATTAGAAAATATAATCTTGATTTTTACTTTCTCTTACCTCTATATATATGTTAATATATAGAGAAAGTATTGGATTCATGTCAAATATTCGATGTCGAGATTTTGATGGATCTTCACGTTTTGAGGTCCCCTGAATCCAAAAAAGTGGTTTTTCGCGACATGGACTGTCTGCTGTCTGTGTGTGTCTGTGTTCACTTTTAAGCATGAAGGAATTGAGCTAGGAGATTGAAATTTTATATTTAAGTTTTATACCGTGGAAATAAGCTTTTAATCAAAATCGGCCAAAGAGTACTAGTACTTTACTGATGTAGTTTTTCATATTTTTCGATTTTCTCGAAATTCGCTCCAACGATTTTTTTTTAAATTCATATATCAACTATTTTTTAGATGCTCTTTAAAATGTATATTCTTATTTTCCCGTTGAAATCTTCTGAAGACCACTTTACTCTTGTATTTCATAGGGAAGATAGGAGAAATAGTTGCCATGATATCAAAATATAAATATTTTCCCATACTTATAAATTTTACATCTTGAAATTCGAATGTACCGTAGTCAGAAACTAATATATATCTCGACACGAAAATCTGGGTGTGACAGCACAGAACACAACTTTCGATTACCGAAGGTAAGAGAAAGTTGAGTGCTGTGCGACAGTCTCACCAGATTTTTTTTCGGACATTTTTCGCTATCTAAGGCCATCTTAGACACCATTCCAACATTTTTTCCGCCTCGTACGGGAAGCGAACCAGCGGCCTGAGGCTCGCGAAGAGAAATCTTTACCCCCAAGGCAATGAGCATTTGTAATATCTTTTTATGTGGCCTTCGAAGCCCGGAATTCCAAAAAAGCACTATAAATTGTTACAAATCCATTAGCACTTTGTTTTACGGTAATAATAAATCCCTTTTTTTTTTTATACAAATTGAATGTTCTAAAACATGCTAATTTCATTTATAATAAAATTCCCCAGGCTATTCAATTTTTACTCTCTCTCTCTCTCTCTAATATAAATTTTCTCTTGAGTAATTTTAATTCAGTTTGCAAATGTGACTGTTGTTATTCATCTCGGGCTTTCCTATTTGACCCCCCAGGCAACGGGTCAAGTTGATTCCGTTCTTCGGATTTCCCTCTGCCTTCTCACCGAGAACGCAAAAAAAAATTCAATAATTAAATTACTCAGCAGATCCATTTAATTCCGTATGGAGATAATTCGACTCTCTCTTTCCCCCCCCCCTCCCCCCTCTCTCCCCTCTCACTCACTATCATAACCATCCTGGTGGAAATTTTAATTCATTAAAAAATATAAAAGAAATTTAAATAGTAATCATGTGAAAAAATATTAAATTATAAAAGAATTATCATAATTTAACAGCGAGGTCACTCCCATAATAAATTTTTATTCCTTTCATTTTTTTTGTTTTAACATCTCCAGTTGCAATTTGGACACAATAATGATTTTCTCTTACCTATATATAGAGGAAATATTGGATTCGATATAGCGATTTTGATGGAAATACACGTTTTTAGTTCAAACAAGTGGTCTGTATGTAAACTAAATATCTCAAGAACGAAAAAAGCTACGAGATTGAAATTTTATATTTAAGTTAGGTTTACTCCTTACACGTGACACCAGGCTTTTGAACAAAATCGGCCAAAAAGTACTAGTACTTTACTAATGTACTTTTTCAGTTTTTTTCAATTTTCTTAAAATTCATTTTTATCAATTTTGATTGAAATTCAAAAATTAATTATTTTTTAGACGCTCTTTAAAATGTATATTCTCATTTTGCCCTTGAAATTGTTTGAAGCACACTTTACTCTTGTAATTCGTAGAAAAGAGGAGAATTGGTAACAAAATATAAATATTTTCCAATGTTTATAAATTTTACATCTTGAATTTTAATATATTGGCAGAAATTAAATATATTTCGATGCAAAAAATCTGGTGTGACAAGCACAGAACACAACTTTCAATTACCAGAATATCAATTAGTCGCTAAATTGTATGGTAACTTGACAATAGTCCATACTTGGGTGGGTCGTATTGCCACTTTTTTCGGGTTGAAATGAATTAACACCCGGCAAAAGTGGCCCACCTACATAGACATTACAGATAATTTTAAATCGGACAATATCTTCTGTGAGAATTTTCATCTCAAAGTTTCGAAATTTCGACCAAAATTGTCATTAAGTTTAGTAGGGTTATAAAGGCGAGCCATATTTTTGGTTAACGCGATGTCACTTGCGATGAAAACCGACATCTCTAGCTCAATATGACAGTTATGGGCCCTGGATGGTTCTGAATTTGCCCCAAAGGAGGCACTTCTGGCTCATCCAGGGCCCATAACTGGTATATTGAGCCTAGAATGTCAGTTTCCATCGCAAGTGACATCAAAGTTATCCAAAAATATGGTCGCCTTATAACCCAACTAAACGTAATGTGACAATTTTTGGTCGAAATTCTCGAAACTTGGAGGTAAAATTCTCACGAAGATATTGTCCGATTTGAAAAATATCTGTAATGTCCATGTTGGTGGGCTACTTTATGCCGAATGGAAAAAGTGGCATCCTCAGGAGTAATTCCTCGAAAAATGTGGACATTGCTGATTTAAATATTAAAATTTTATATTAATAAAAAGGTACATGGAGTAAATAAAAATTTTGTATTTTGTATAGAATGACTTCCTAGAGGAAATTCAAATCCTAATTACGAATTTTGTTTTTGATTTTAATATAAGCTTGTTGAAATTTATCCGAGTGGAATGTTTTGATGAAAATTTACTAAACAGATGATAATAATAATAATACAAAAGTTAAAATTACGTATATAATAAAGTTGGCTTAACTAAATTATTTATGGCTAATGATTTAATTTATAAATTGAATACTTGATATAACTTGCAACTCTCTCTCTATGATATCCCCAAAAATGCAACTTTCCCCTTCAAAAGACCGGCTCTTAACAAGTCTCTTAAACTAAAATGAATGCTGCTAAATCATATGCGGAAAGTTGGCTATTATTTGGTTTTAATACAAAACTCACTTTAAC
>JAKCPI010013531.1:0-13659 GCA_023213315.1 Euborellia annulipes
AATGCAAAGAATACTTAAATATTTCTCAATAGATTTCCTATGGGAGAAATCGTAACTTTAGGAATTAATAACTCAAAAAGCCATAGTAATTTCGGGACCCGAGTATTTTTCTTGAACTCTCCATAACGTCCTCTATAAGACTGCAAAACTTCGTTTCTAAATTCAAATGGGAAGTTGGTCAAACAGATCGTGATATACGGCGGACAGATAGACGGACACTCCGCTATTATAAATATAGATTTTTGTGTTTTTTTTTTTAGCTATATTTTCTTAGAAATTTTTGCTAAAAAATTTTAATAATTTTTTTTTTTTATAAATGATGCCTTTATTAAGTTGCTAACTTCACAAAACTTCCCTTATACCTCAGATATCTAAATATTTGTGAAAAAATTCATTTTTTTTTTTTAACTCAAAGGTTAAGCGTGTTCTTGTTTACTTTTGCTATCTGCCAGATAAGTTTGCTAGTTGACTAGAACTAGAGTAACCGGCTCTGAGTAGGCGTATTGATAATTTTAGAATTTCATGCCACTTAGAATTATCCCTTCCTTTTTATTTAATTTGTTAATAATATAATTTTTTCTTTTGTTTTAGGGTAAATATCATCCTTTTTGGCACATCTTCGCATCTCCCAAAAAAAGGTCTGATACATCTACTGGCTTTTATTCTAATTAATTTTTGGTACGCTAATAGAAAATTTTGTTGTTGTCCATCTCTAAACCGAAGACTGATTTTTTGAACATATTCTGCCATACATAAACATACAATAAAAAAAAAAACCGTGTGATCTCTCCCTCCACAGCAACTCCACTCAACTTTCTCTTACCTTTGGTTGTGTTCTATTCTTGTCACACTAGATTTTACGTGTCGATGTATTGTATATTTAATTTCCGACAGTACGGTACATTAGAGATGTAAAATTTACAAACATAGAAATTTATATCTTTTTATCTTTTTCATTTCTTACTAATGAGAAGTATGCTTCAAACAATTTCAAACGCAAAATAAGAATATACATTTTAAAGATCATCTAAAATTTAATAGATTTTTTAATTTTAATCAAAATCTTTTGAGCGAATTTTGAGAAAATCGCAAAAAACTAAAAAAGTACATCAGTAAAGTACTAGTACTTTTTGACCGATTTTATTTAAAAGCTTCGTGTCACGTGCCAGGGGGTGCCTAACTTAAATATAAAATTTCAATCTCATAGCTCTTTTCATTCTTGAGATATTTTGTTCACAGAGCATTTTGTGGGACCCACTTTTTTAGACCCAGAACGTGTATTTCCATCAAATTCTCAATATATTATTTTTGACATGAATGCAATACTTTCTCTTTATATTATTAACATGTAAAATACAATTACACATTAGTTATTGTGAATAATTTTATTTTTTTTTTTTTCTTTCAATTTCTCTGTCTTTGCAGGTCCATTGAATCTTAACCTTTCATCGAAACGCGTTTTATTTCCATTTTATTTATTTGATTTAATGCAAATTAATTTAATCAATATAATAAAAATTCCATTTTAATAAAAAATTGTTACATTGAATGTCTTTTCCTTTCAGAGTGTCGTAAAACATAATGATAAAAAAAAAAAAACTTGTTACCTGCGTTATCTTTAAAGCCCCTCTGGCTATAAACTTGTTCTAAAAAATTTGAATCAAAGTAAATTGAGAATTTATGTGGCCTATTCTAATATTACTGATAATCAAAATTTATTCTCTTTTTACTTTCTCTTATATATATAGAGAGAGAAAGTATTGGTTTCATGTCAAAAATATCATGTCGAGCTTGAGCTTTTGAGTCCAAGTGGTCTGTCTGTGAATTAAAAATATCCCAAGAACAAAAAGAACTAGGACCTCGAAATTCCATATTTAAGCTCGATATCCCCACTGTGAACAAAATCGGTCAAAGAGTACTAATACTTGACTGATAAACTTTTCAGTTTTTTTTTTGATTTCCTCAAAATTGGTTCAAAAGATTTTGATTCAAATTCAAAAATTAAAGTGAAACTTTTATTTGATCCTCTCAAATTTTTTCGCTCTTCTATCAGCATGTCGCGTTACATCCCGTGACGTCAAAGGCCGTGACGCTACAAGTCATGACGTTATTAGCCGTGAGGACAAAAATAGGAAAGTTGAAATTTTTAATATATATGACGAATTATAAAAAAAATAATTGTGAGATTTAATTATTCAATTTTTAAATTGATAAAATATAATTATTATTAAAATAATTTAAAATAATAAATATTGTTCTCAGTTTTTAACATGCGTCTATTGATTTTCCATTTTTCAATTATTAAGTTAAGATTTAAAACGCGATTTTAATACCCTTAATTGAATAATTTTCTGAAAATTTTCAGTTAAACGCCTACGATCCGAAAAAAAAGTTTCACTTACATCGTGGTTTCATAAAACCACACAATGATTTTTTTTTTTTTAATTGAACCAAAATTCATAAGAAGTTAATTTATTATTTCCGAAATGAAATATCATTTACGAAAAGGAAATCAAGTTGAGTTTCTGTTTTTTCTTTTGCTCACTCCTCATTGGACACCCTTCTCTTTATAAATAGGCAGGCCTCCTTCCTCTTCGTTTCGAATTACCGGTAATATCTCCGTTTCGTCGAAGGATGAATAATCCTCCTGCTGACAACCAAAAGGGCTGATTAGTCCCTTTCTCCAGTCAAATAAAATCAGTCCTGGCCTGCTGCTGGCTGCTTGCTCCTTAATAGAATTCGTAGTGGATTCATAAAATTCCTCTCCATTCTCTCATCAATTACATTCAGAGAAATTTTAGAAAAATGATTCATTCATGTTTTAATAAAATAAACTAGCCGCACCGCCCGCCTTCGGGGGGCTTTGTCCCCTCTGGACTCCGCGCAAGCTGACTCAGGCCCGTATACGCTTATTATTATTATTATTCCAATCCAGTGCCTACTTGAGATTTCTTTACATTCATAGAATACATCAATACAAAGAATACATACATTTTTTTCTCTATACATTTCCTATAGGAGAAATCGAAACTTTAGGAATTAATAACTCAAAAAGTTTAAGAAATTCGGGACCTGAGTATTTTCCTTGAACTCTCCATAAGCTTGCAAAATTACGTTTCAAAACTCCAACTGGAAGTTGGTCAAACAGAACGTGACAGACGGACACTCTGCTATTATATATATATTCAAATGGGTAGAAAGAATGAGCAAGCAGCTAGTTATATTCCAATTTATTAACAAACCAGGGCCGACGTTTCGGTCACATATGGGACCATCTTCAGGGCTACAAATGATAAGAAAAGATCATTTATTTAACAGATAGATACAATAACTTACATTTAAAAAAAAATTTATGTAATTGATTGTATCTATCTGTTAAATGTTCTTTTTTTATCATTTGTAGCCCTGAAGATGGTTCCATATGTGACCGAAACGTCGGCCCTGGTTTGTTAATAAATTGAAATATAACTAGCTGTTTGCTCATTCTTTCTACCTATTTGAATATCAACATTTTCAGCTATATACCTCCTATAGAGAAAAATACATTTTTAATAGAACATTTGCTCTAATATTGAATTTTCAATATTTTTTTAAGATATTGCCCCTTAAAACTATGCGGATAGTTAAAATACATAGAAATATTAATTTTTTAAATACAATCTGACTGAGGTGATTTAGTGTTGCCTCAAACGACTTAAAGTTTCAAACAAAATAAAAAAAAAGATTTTAAAAAAAATGCTTTTATTTAAATTGAACTAAAAAGAGAGAAATAAGAAAAGAAATAATTTAATTGTTCTTGTTAAAATTTTTTAATATTTATGACTTAAAATAAAAGCGTGGGGCGCGAGCCTCGGAATCACTTCGAAGCGCCCCACGCTTTTATTTTGTCATAAATATTAAAAAATTTTAACAAGAACAATTAAATTATTTCTTTCTTATTTCTCTCTTTTTAGTTCAATTTAAATAAAAGCATTTTTTTAAAAATCTTTTTTTTATTTTATTTTTATTTTAAGCTTTTTAGTCTTTTAGTCTTATCAAAAATCATCAATATGATAAAGTACCACATTAGTTTGGCCTGTATTGATTTGGTTCAATTGAAAAATTATTCATTATCATAAAAAAATGACTCGTAAATATAAAATTCAAAACTATAGTTAATAGGGCCTTATTCGGGGAGGGTTTCAAATAAAGTACCACATTAGTTTGGTCTATTTTGATCAAAACCACCATATAGTGGCGTCATCAAAAATGACTCTTAAGTATTACATTTCACACCTCTAGCCCATCGGGAAGTCTTTTGAAATTACATTAGGGGAAACCCGGGCAAAGTGAATACCTTAACCTGTTTTTGATTATTATCGTTTAATCATTACTAGGGAAATTAAACAAAATATTTATAATCATTCTTTATTTAATGAACTTTCAGAATAGTATAACATTTGCTCTTAATATTAATTAAATTATTAGTTATAAGCCAAGTTTACAAAAATGGCTTGCTATCCACTTTGCCCGGGACCCCGGGCAAAGTGGATATGGTACCAGGGCAAAGCGAATAACAATATTATTTGGCATGAAATTAAACTTACAAACAAAATAAACATTGAAAATTAAAAGAATATATTTAAATTAACATTGTAATTAAACTTAAAAACATCCCAGCTCTCAAGGTATTGCAAATTGTTGCGTTTTGCATACTCAAATGCTAGACTCATAAATTCATCCCGAGTAAGGTCGAAAAAAACTGCGTCCATATCTTTTAGGTAAGTCACCATGTCAATTTCTTGATTTTCCGTGAATATAGGACGGAATCGACCGAGCTGTGGAGAAAAAATTCCACTTTTGACATGTCTATATAGGGTAGCATATGCAAGTTCGTATTTTTTGGCTGTTCCTTTGATAGATTCGCCCGCCCTACATAAATTTATTGCAATCTGCATGACATCTTTACTCCAAGTACCTTGGGCTGTTTTTTTTTTTATATCTATTAACCATCTGCAACAAAAAAAAAACATAGTAAAATACATAATTCTATAAAATTATATAACTTGTAATGACCGGGCAAAGTGAATACTGTATCCACTTTGCCCGATCCGCTTGCCCTTCGGGCTCCTTTTTGAGGTTATACTAGATCATTTAAAAACCTTTCCATCTAACCTTGTCATCTACACGCATTTGAAAGCTACATAATCATGCATTACATTTTCTTCATAACCAAGAACATGACACAATTAACAAGATAGTTATAAACGAGACACTTACCTCTGTAAATTAATATTTTTCGCACAAAAACACACTTTGTTCACTCACTGACGCCGCGCGACGCAAACAAGTGCTGGAGTACTTGCTGCACATTAAGCGGTAACAGAGGACTGTTGCTATGATCACGCGGCTGCCACCTAACAAACAACTTAGAAGTAGTAGGCACTATTCGCTTTGCCCGGTGTATCCACTTTGCCCAGGTTTCCCCTAATTCACGAAGTGTTTCAAATAAAGTACCACATTAGTTTGGTCCATTTTGGTAAAACCAAACTCACAATTTGCGTCATCAAAAATGACTCTTAAATATCAAATTTCACACCTCTAGCTCATCGGGAAGTGTCCTTAACAAAGCCATAAAGTTGGTAACCTTGAAAGAGTAAGTTAAATAAAAGCATTTAAAAAAAAAGATAATTAGATATTAAGCTTTGATGAATTACGGTATTAGGCTTTATATGTATATAATGAAATAATTTAATAATAATAATATTTTGTACCATTTCTGTTAAAAAATCAAATTCATTCTTTTTATGTCAACACTTGCTTTGATGATTGTGACTAACTTCATTGGAATGAGTAAAAATGGCGCGAAAATTTGTATCTAACTTCATATGAATCACTGTAGATGGCGCTGACGTCGTTGTATATAATATGCACCTACCGATCGTAACGGTCAGTACACTTGAGTCGAAACGTTGTACAAATATTTATATTTTTAATAAATAATTTATACAAAATGTGTTTTACTTTTAAAGATTATTAACCTGATTGAAGAATTTTTATTCAAATTGGGTTTCTGAGTATATTACAGGAGTTTACGATCTCGTTAATTGATTCCAAGGGATCTCGTCTATCCACATAGCAAATTCACATGTAGACAAAACCCTTTTGTATAAATTCTTTGTTCTTTCTCTTTCAATCATAGAAGATCCCTGAATGGATGCATATCTCTATTTTATTATTATGCATCTTTCTCTTTTATATTATTTTCCAAGATATTTACTCACTACTCGTTTATCTTAAATCTTTATTATAACGAATTATGAAACATGCGGTATCGCAAAGTTTACAGTATTTTTTTTTTTTTTTAATGTATTATTCATATTTTATATGAAAATAATCTTTATTTTCATCTAAAAATATATATATATATAAGACTATTTTTTTTATTATTCAAGTATTTTAAAACTTATCATGAGAGAGGAACATCACGCGGACCGTTTTCTGATAATCGGAAAAATATTTTTGTGAATTTGGACTATTTACTTCCTTATTATTTAGGGGACTTCGGTTCGCATGCTTTTGTCAAGAGATGGCATTAAGGGTCTTGAGAAGTGAACCACATCTCTCACGAATATTTGCTAACAGATGGCAGGATGGTAGCTATATTCAGTATACCGTATATTTAACTCATGGATTTAGTTGATTTTTTTGATCCAGTGGCGGATCCAGAGGTGTTTCTCGGGGGGGGGTAATCTGATGTGACTGGTCGCACAGCACACATTTTTTTCTTAATTTCGGTAATTTAAATGCGTCTAGCCAGGGGCTTCGCCCCCCTGGACCCCCCACCAGCTGACTCGGGCCCGCCTGCGGCGGATCCTCGCCTTTTCTTAATTAGGAAAAGAAAATTATTATTATTATTTTTTTTTTTCTCATTCACACTCACACACTCACACACCCATTCACACAGTCTTTTCGGCAACTCAGGCCATATAAGACTTTTTACGATATCCGTTATTAAATAATTTATCTATTAGGGGTCCAGGCATTCTTATTTAAGCCATTTGGTATCCAATTGGCTTAAATAAAATCATCGGACTGCCTGGGGTCCGAACCCGCGACGTTTGGTATATGAGGTTAGCACGCTAGCCTCTACGCCATGCCCCGAGGGCGAAAATTATTATTATCACTACGTATTCCAATCCAGTGCCTGCTTGAGGATTTGTTTACATTCAAAGAATACACAACTGCAAAAGAATACTTAAATATTTCTCTATACATTTCCTATGGGAGAAATCGTAACTTTAGGAATTAATAACTCAAAAAGTTATAGGGATTTCGGGACCCGAGTATTTTTCCGGGACTCTCCATAACGTCTTCTATAAGACTGCAAAATTTCGTTTCAAAATTCCAACGGGAAGTTGGTCAAACAGAGCGTGACAGACGGACGGACAGACGGACACACCGCAATTATTATATATAGATTTTTAGATGTAAAAAAAATTACGATTAAAATAAAAAGAAATTTTTTTTGCATTTTCTATAAATATAAAAAAAAAAATAATTTTGATTATTTTTGAATTTATCAAAATTAAAAAAAAAGCTTTCTATTAATAGAGCGGGCGCTGGAGGTAGTTGAGTATGCAAAATCTGAGGAGCGAATTCTGACAATGGATTTGGGCTAAGAGATAGCTCCCAGAATAAGGATCCGGATCTTGCCGGGCCAATTTTTGGTCCAATTTTTTTTCTACCCCCACCCCATAGGAAATCAATGGAGTGCATGCTAAGATGATGTGAAGATTTGCAATTATGGTCAAATTCGAGTACTTAAAACCTCAAACAATGAAAAAACTGTCTTGTCAGCAACTGAGGGGATCCTCTAGAGTCCCCTGAGAAGTACTATCTTGCCACCAGTTGTGGTGGTCCCCTCTAACCCCTTCACCTCTTTTTTCTCTCTCTGTGATAAATTTAAATATACGGCCTAAACACCATTCCAAATTGTGGGGACCGGCAATTATGTTCATAATCCACTAGCTGGTACCCCAATCAATAGAAAAATACTATCTTGCCGCCAGCTGCGGTGGTCCCCTTTAACCCTTCACCACCTTTCTCTCCCTTTATTATAAACTTATATATACGCCCTAAACATCACGCCAAATTGTGGGGACCGGCAATTATGCTCATAATCTACGCTTGGCGCCCCAATCAATGAAAAGTACTATCTTTGCCGCCAGCTGCGGTGGTCCCCTTTAACTCCTTCACTTCTTTTCTCTCCCTTTATTATAAATTTAAATATACGGCCTTAAAACCATGCCAAAGTATGGGGACCGGCAATTATGTTCATAATCCACTACCTGGTACCCCAATCAATGAAAAATACTATCTTGCCGCCAGCTGCGGTGGTCCCTTTAACCCCTTCACCTCTTTTCTCTCCCTTTATTATAAACTTAAATTTACGGCCTAAACATCACGCCAAATTGTGGGGACCGGCAATTATGCTCATAATCCACTACCTGGTTCCCCAATCAATGAAAAGTACTATCTTGCCGCCAGCTGCGGTGGTCTCTAACCCCTTCACCTCTTTTCTCTCCCTTTATTATAAATACACCAGGTAGTAGATTATGAGCATAATTGCCGGTTCCCACAATTTGGCGTGATGTTTAGGCCGTATATTTAAGTTTATAACAGAGAGAAAGAGAGAGAAAAGAGGTGAAGGGGTTATAGGGGACCACCACAACTGATGGCAAGATAGTATTTTCCATTGATTGGGGCACCAGGTAGTAGATTATGAGCATAATTGCCGGTCCCCACAATTTGGCGTGATGTTTAGGCCGTATATTTAAATTTATAATAGAGAGAGAAAAAAGAGGTGAAGGGGTTAGAGGGGACCACCGCAGCTGGCGGCAAGATAGTATTTTTCATTGATTGGGGTACCAGGTAGTGGATTATGAACTTAATTGCCGGTCACCATAATTTGGCATGGTTTTAAGGCCGTATATTTAAATTTATAATAAAGGGAGAGAAAAGAGGCGAAGGGGTTAAAGGGGACCACCGCAGCTGGCGGCAAGATAGTATTTTTCATTGATTGGGGTACCAGGGAGTGGATTATGAACATAATTGCCGGTCCCCACAATTTGGAGTGGTGTTTAGGCCGTATATTTAAATTTATCACAAGAGAGAGAAAAAGAGGTGAAGGGGTTAGAGGGGACCACCACAACTGATGGCAAGATAGTACTTCTCAGGGGACTATAGAGGATCCCCTCAGTTGCTGACAAGACAGTTTTTTCATTGTTTGAGGTTTTAAGTTCTCGAATTTGACCATAATTGCAAATCTTCACATCATCTTAGCATGCATTCCATTGATTTCCTATGGAAATAAGAGGGGTGGGGGTAAAAAAAAAATTGGACCAAAAATTGGCCCGGCAAGATCCGGATCCTTATTCTGGGAGCTATTCTTAGCCCAAATCCATTGTCAGAATTCGGTCCTCAGATTTTGCATACTCAACTACCTCCAGCGCCTGGTCTATAAGTAAAATGCTCACAAATTTAATTTTTTTTTTTTTTTTTTTTTTTTTTTTTTTTTTAACTTTAAAATGCCTCAGTATTTTCGATTCAATATGGCCTCCCTTAATACGATTTAATTCTTCGTGATAATCGATTCTTCAACTCGATTTTTTAATGCATTTATGCCCATCGAGTAAACTATCGCTCGATTAAAAATCGACAGTATGAGAGTTTTAAACAATGCAAGTGTTTTGACCACTCTGTATCTTCGAACTCTATTATTTTCACTTTACATTACTAGAATAATGATCTTGTTAAATCAGTTCTATCGAATAAAAAAAAAAAATGCAAAAAGGAAATAAATAAAGGGATAGAACAGTTTTTCTGCTCCATGCTTTTAAAATATGTTAAATTTAATCTAAATTGATATCGACATCGTTCGAGTCTTGTTAACATAACAGATACGCTGTTTTAAGTCAGTGCCAATCAAAATATAGAAAAGAAAAGAAATAAAAACAATGGAACGGATATAAATATCTTAATCTAAGAATAAAAGAGCGTGGCTGAAAAAATTATTTTCCCAATAAGAGATCAACACTCTCAAACAACGCAGGGACGCTGGTTTTTACTTCTCTTACCTATATATATATAATACACTGTAAAAAAAAATATGAATTTTCAATCATTTTTCATATACTTTCGTGGGTTAATATTAATATACCCAGGATATGAAATAAAATTAATATAAAAGTTTATGAACAAATTACCAACTTTTAAACTTATCTTTTTCTTTGTGTGCCGCCAAATTTTGAAATCGTTAAAAGTGTACCGCGCAAGTTGAGAATCACTGGTCTAAACGTTCTCAAATAACTGGACTAACTCAAGGAATCTATATATATAATTCTCTAATGTCCGTCTGTCTGTGTCTATCACGCTCTATTTAGGCAACTTCCCGTTGGAATTTTGAAATGAAATTTTTTATGCATAAAGAGGACCTTCTCGGGATTACAGGAAAATTATTGTCATCCCGAAATTCCTATAACTTTTTGAGTTATTAATTTTTAAAGTTACGATTTCTCACATAGGAAATGTATAGGGAAATATTTATGTATTCTTTTCATTTGTGTATTCCATGAATGTAAACAAATCCTCAAGAAGGCACTGAATTGGAATCGAATAATAATAATTTTCTTTTCGCCCCGGGTGTGGCGTAGTAGGTAGCGTGCCTACCTCCTATACCAAACGTCGCGGGTTTGGACCCAGGCAGTCCGATGATTTTATTTAAGCCATTTGGATATCAGATGGCTTAAATAGAAATGCCTGAACCCATAATAGATAATATATAATACAACGGTTATCGTCAAAGTCTTAAATGGCCTAAGTTGCCGAAAAGACTGTGTGAATGTGTGTGTGAGTGTGAGTGTGAATAGAAAAGTGTGAATGTTTCTTAAAAAAAAAAAAAAAAAAAAAATTCTTTCATAATTAAGAAGAAAAGGCGAGGGTCCGCTGCAGGCGAGCCGGAGCCAGCTGGAGGGGGTCTAGGGGGCGAAGCCCCCTGTCTAGGACGCAAAGGCGGGCGCCACGGGTTCTCATAATTAAGAAAAGGCGAGGGTCCGCCGCAGGCGGGCCCGAGCCAGCTGGAGGGGGGTCCAGGGGGGCGAAGCACCCGGCTAGGCACAAAGCCCGCCGAAGGCGGGCGACGCGGCTAGTATTATTTTATAATTATTTTAAGGAAACTTGAAATTATTCTTTTAAAATTTATTTCACAAATCTAAATTTATTAAATTCTGGTTTGAAATTCGCGCTCTAAACTATTTAAATATTTATGAAGTCATACTAATTAAATAATTTTTATAAAGTAATTCAACTAAATAGCAATTAAAATTCAAATTAACAATTTTTACCAAAATAATTGATTTTAAAATATACAAGAAATTTGTTAGGTTGGCAACAAATTGAATTTTCTCATATACTATTCATAAACAGTTTATGAAACTAAACAGAGTTCCTATACTTGTATAGGAAGTTTTCTGGAAAATTTTTAACAGTGTATATTCATAGAGAGAAAGTATTGGATTCATGTCAAAAATTCGATTTCGATATTTTGATGGTTATACACGTTTTGGTGTGACAAGCACAGAACACAACTTTCAATTACCGAAGGTAAGAGAAAGTTGTGTGCTGTGTGACATCATATTTTTTTATAAAACCTTTCAACAGTCTTGATGAGCTTATTATATAAGTTTACCGATTTTAATTCACCCTCTCGGCAACAATTTCAGGCGGTTTTTAAATTAATATTGAAGCTTTTTAACTGCATGAGGTATCGAGTTATGCCCTTAAGTTCTTATCTGCATTTGGTTCATATTACCAAAAGGGAAGTTTAACTATTGATTAATTTTTTTTTCAAGAGTATTTTATTATTTATTAGCAATTAGTTATTTGTTTCTTCTTAAGAGGGTTCAGGATCAACGTCTAAACGTACTTTAAAAAAAAAAAAAACTAGAATATTATAAGGAATTTTTCAATGTGGTTTTTTTTTTTAAATGATTTAAATTCATAAGAGATTATTGGGACATCGAGCTATAATTTTTTTAATGACTTATTAAACAATTATCGTAATTAATTTTTTTGTTATCAAGCAAATACAAAAAAACAATCTGTCCCAATAATCTTTAATTTTTTTTTTAATTTAAAAATGAATTTATTGTTATTATTAATCACATATTAATTAAGAAATTTTTAAAATAAGCTTAGATGATTTATTTAAAATTCAACTGTCAAATTAGTTCAGCATTCTTGCAATAGATGGCAGGCTAGTCTAACCGACGATATAGTATTAGCCTATATTTATATATTTTTATGCTTTTATAAAAGATACATAATATATAATAACATTTATAAAGTATTTATTGTTAAAAGATCAATGAAAATCAACCAAAATGCATTAAATATTATTAGCTACCATTCTGACATCTCTTGGCAAATTTTTGAATTACTTGATTTTTTTGACATACTTTATACACACACAACGCCACCTTAGCGGGAAAAACATGTGTAAACACTTCGCTCCCGGGGCCCCTTAATATTTACTGAGTATTTCCTAACCACGAATTATAGAATTTCTTTAAAAATTCGACTTTCAGAAATGATTAATCGATTCTGAGAATAGAAAAATATCAAATAGATTCCAAATCGACCCCTTTTCCACCCCCTAAACGATACATGAGATGGTTAGTTAAACACAAAAATACGGTTTATTAAGATTATTTTTCAAGATAAAGTATTATAAAATTCATCTTCTCGCAGAGCATTTTTCATATTTATATTAACAAACTAGAGCTTTATAAATGCCTCGCTGCTTCCTTCCTCTTCACCTAAGATAATGATACGAGAGGGATCAAGAAGGTGCGCTACGGGGGGAGTCAAAAGAGGCTTGAAAAATGTTTCCACCATGGGAACAAATGAATTAAAGTAAATCTCATTTATCTACCTTGGTGTAAAGGGGAGGGGGGGCGGAATTCATTTTGCTAGAATACTTTTGATGTCCTTTTTCTTTATTTAACGTCACTCATTTATTTTGTTTGCTTTTCTTTTTATAAAAATCATCTTGACGAAATAAAACGTTCGAATTATCTACCGGGACAAAGTAAATAATTAAAGATTTTTGTTTCTATTAATATTGGATACATGTCAAAAATTTGATCTCATAATTTTGATGGAAATATACGTTTTCTGTGTACAAAATATTCCGAGAATGAAAAGAGCTTGAAATTTGATATTTAAGTTAGGTAGCTCCCCTGAGACGTAACACGAGGTTTTGAACAAAATCGGCCAAAGAGTACTAATACTTTACTGTTGTATTTTTTTAGTTTTTTTTTTTTCGATTTTCTCAAAGAAAAAAAAAAGACTACTCTTAAAATGTATATTCTCATTTTGTTCCTTAAAATTGTTTAAAGCATACTTTACTTTTTGTTATAGTTGCCAAAATATAAATCTTTTTATAAATTACATTGGGGAAATTAAATATATCGACACAAAAAATCTAGTGTGATAAACACAGAACAAAACTTTCAACTCAAGAGATATGTGACGTGCGTCCAGTCACACCAGATATTTATAAAACTCATAAGATATTATAAAATCTTTATAAAACTTCTATCATTAATAATAAAAATT
>JAKCPI010013532.1:0-42837 GCA_023213315.1 Euborellia annulipes
AAAAAACCTTAATGGGCAAGAAGATCGAAAAATAATGGGATTAAAAGTAATAGAGTAGAGATTATAGCATAGGCCCTCTTTAAAGTGGAATAACAAAAAATTAATTTTTGAAGACATTCGAAAAATTTGAAAATGCTTTAAATTTGATCGATATTCATTTGATACGTTTGATATTAATACAAAAAACATTAAAACTAGTTACGATATTTAAACAAATCCACGCGTCTAGAAAAATTTAAAAGATATTTGGGAGGCAGAGTCAAAAAAAAAAATTTCAAGACATTTGACAGTCAGTATTTTATTAAAGCCAGCCCCGGCTGACGTTTCGGACAGAATCCACATTCGGAGCTGGTTAACGAGAATAATGAAATTAAAATATCGATGACACACATTTGCTAATATTGTTAAATTCAATTATTCTCGCCAACCAGCTCTGAAGATGGTCTAGACAAGGGATCGAAACTACTATAAGGAATATTTGGCTCCTGATTATTTCTGATGATGACAAGGAATTGTCGAAATACGTATCAAGTGTTAATTTTTTAATTAATAAAACCTTTGAAACAAATAACCTAGTGTTTAATCTGTATATTTAATTTTAATTTAAAAAAAATATTGAAATTTAATAAATTGGATTTAAGTTTACAATCCAGTGGCGTCATTTCAACTTTTTCTTGGGGGGGGGGGGGCGAGGGGCAAACTTCTTTTTTTTTTAATTTACTTACAAATAGGTACTGAAATTTGGCCAATAGATATTTAATTTAATTAATTGTTTAATTTTGTACAGTTTATATATATACTCGTTGATATATTTTGAAATATTTTATTTAGAATAATATAAAATTTTGTAAAAATCAGAGCCCTTGGGGGCAAGGGCGGATACAAGGGGGGGGGTAAAGGGGGGGGGGGGGGTAATTGCCCCCTCCTCCGAGAAGCACCCTCTGGATCCGCCCTTGCTTGGGGGCCGTGCCTCCCCAAGTTGACGCCACTGTTTGAATCTTTATCAGAGCAAGTCCCACCAGATTTTGAAATTTGTATATAATAAAGATTCAAAATTTGAATCAATTTATTAAATTTCAATAAATTTTGTTGTTTTGTTGTTGTGCTCGATTGATTTTTTCATTTTAGAATGTTGTAAAATTTCATTATTGGAATTGATTAGTTAATCGAATTCCACTAGTGCGAATTACGAGTTCTCTTTCTAAATTCGGGTTAATGCTCTCGCTCGAATACAGAGAAAGGAAGAAAATATACTTTTCATCTATGATTAAGTCATTTAATCAACTTATTATATTGAGAAAATAATTTTATTTTAATACGTACGTAGTATATTAGGAATAATTAATAGCCACAAGTTGGGATTTATTTTAGACGGCGTTATCCTAATTTTCATGTATCAATATAGCGGTATATCAAATAACTATAATAAAGAAGGAATGAAGAACCCGCAACAACGTATTTTGTTTTTAATTTTCACCTGCTTTACCGGGAAATCCTTAATTAAAATAAAAATGTTTTATCGAATAAAATTACTAATACTGTGACAGAATAATTTATTGTATTGAGGGAATCCCGTCTCAAACTCTCTAAAGCAGTGGTTTCCAAACTTTATGTTACCACGCCTCCCTTAAAAATATTTAATCTTATGACGCCTCCCCCCCCACACATTTAATAAAATAATACAAAAACAAAAATTTTTAATACCTCAAAACGTGTATATCCATCACAATCTCGACATCGAATTTTTGACATGAATCCAATACTTTCTCTCTATATATATGTATATTAACTTCATATAGGTAAGAGAAAGTAAAAATTAAATGAGTTGAGATTAGTTCTATATACAAAAAGAACCGGTAACTCACCCCAGTAAAATTCTAAGTGGACTAATCATATCTTACTTTTCTACCTAATGAAAAAAATCCCTAACAAAATTCTGCAAGGGATTCGATGGGGTTCCTAAGTTTCCCAGTGTTATTATTATCTGTTTATGAGAGTTTCGAAATCTTCAAAAATTAATTCCGCCCCAGTAATAAGAAATTTTAGAAAGACATTAAAATGTTTCTACTCCACTATGCTATTTGCTAAATATTGAATATAAATTTTAACTCAAACGGAATGCACTAATTTTTTAGTAAAAGTATTAAAAAACATTAATATCTTTGTGGATTATAGGGGATGGGGCATTAACCCCCCTGGCATACCCCCCTTTAAGGAAATGCGAGCCTTCACCGCGAAATTACTCTCAAAATAATTTGAATACATTTATAAATAATTATTTTTATTTTTATTTTATTTTGAAATTATTTTATTTTAATTTCCAACCCTTAATCCACCCCTGTGTAAAAGTAAAAAGTCTTATATGGCCTGAGTTCCCGAAAAGACTGTGTGAATGTGTATGTGAGTGTGAATGAGAAAAAAAAACGTGTTAAAAAAAAATGATAAAAAATAAAAAAATAAAATTTTTTTTTCAATGACACCTACACTCCCCCTCACCCTTTCAACAGCTTATATACTCCCTCTACCCTTAGTGAAAATACCCTTAGACAAAATATTTAATTTCATATTCAAAAGAATCGTTTTTCGCAGTCAAATTATTTGTTTCTATCAATTTTTTTTTTTTCAACGATAAAATGCATAATAATTACCTTTAATAAGACACTCAAGGGGGTGTGCTGGTTGACGGTGAAGTCAGGGTGGGTTACACTATATTAGTTATTCACTTTGATTCACTTTAAACACAAAAAAGAAGGCAGCGCCTGCAGCCCGGCAACGCACTCGACTTGACTGAACGAGAGATTCATCTCTCTTATCTCTTTGTATAGGAATAAAAACAGATGAAAAAAATAATTCCCTTTTTATTAAAAGTAAAAAAATACCTTTTTCTCTAATCTAACTATATTTAGAGATGGAAAAGAATGTCAACAAGTGATTTGGAATATTCCAAGGCCTGTCTTAAATAATTAACCAACCCTTCACCCCCCCCCCTAATCAAAGTAATAATCAACGCTATTTTTTGAATGTTTTCTATTTATTTGGCTTCGATTTAGCTAAAATAAATTTAAAAAATATTTTTTTAAATTTTTCACCTCCTTATCCAATCCTAATAAATAAAATAATTAACAATGCTATAATCGCCTTCCGCGAGCTTCGCGTCTAGTCAAAAGCCCTAAAAAACTTCCCTGGATCCGCCTTTGGGTTTTACACATAGTAGGTATAATTTTCTAGAATGAGTCTTACTTTAGGCCAGTGGTTTCCAAACTTTATGTTACAACGCTTCCCTTAAAAATATTTAATCGTATGATGCCTCCCCCCCTCCCCTACACATTTAATAAAATAATACAAAAACAAAAATTTTTAATACTAAAAAATATAATAAGGCTATATATAAAAATATTTTTTTATTTATTCATATTTATTATTTTAATTAAAAACTCCGTCCCAGAATCTTCTAAATTATTTTATTATTTTATAAAACGAGCAATCATTTGGAAAATTGATCTTGGTGGCCAATATTCGCGCCTCCCCCCTAGGGAGGCGCGCCCTCAAGTTTGGAAAACGCTGCTCTAAAGTTACATTCGAAAAGAGAACAACGTTTTTCAATATATTGCACATAAATGAGTCATATGGGTCACTAACTCATTGGCAAACATTTTTTCTTATAATCCCTCCTTCCCCTTCCAAAGATGAAAAATGTATAGATATCTTTAGTAGCCAATTGAAGAAAAGTATAGAAAAACCGCTTTATAGTGAAATGAAGCAACGTTAATCGGAGTCTATTATTTAGTACTCCAATAGAGTAAATGATCTTGAACTCCTACATGGCATTGCACATGTAACCTTGAAACTTGAATTGATGGGGTGGTGCGAATTTAGTTAATAAAAACTAACCCTTTTCCTAGCCTAATTTCTTACAAAAGAAAATTTGTAATTCAAATTATAGAAAATAATATTTTAAAATCAATCAGCAAATCAATTAAAAAATCAGGACAATATCTTGAGTCTGCAGGTAAGTTTCTAGCGTTTTCAAAAGATGAACCAGTGAATGGCGGGAAGAAACGTCAGATCTCATGTGTTATATTGAAAACTTGAGCATCACTCAACAACATTGCATCATTACATTTGTGCTTTTCTATCGGCTCCGTATATTTTTTCGAGCGAAATCATGGCAAGTTTTGAGCCAAATTAAATTCCATTTGCAGGAAGCGCTGCTTCTATTCTTTAATATGAGAGAAGTGCTCCGCGGCTGAGGCTATCGTTTGCTTCTGAAAACTTGTGGGGCCGAACGTATTGGTGAATCGACTTGTGAGTGGTTTAAACGGTTCAAAAGTGGGAATTTTGATGTTGAAGACAAGAAGCGCACCGGAGGGCCAAAAAATTTTGAAGACGAAAAATTGGAAGCTTTGCTGGATGAGGATCCCTGTCAGACGGCTGCATCAATTGGCGTTACACAACAAGCCATTTCTCTGCGCCTAAAAGCATTAGGATTCTTCCAAAAAGTTTGTAATTGGGCGTAGGAGTTGAAGCCGAGACGTTGAACGGTAACTTTGCAGTTTCGGTCAAAAACTATTTGGATAATAGTAGATGGGAAATTCTGCATCACCCGCCTTATAGTCCAGACGTGGCACCATCCGACTAACACTTGTTTAGATCGATGCAGAACTCTCTCATCGAAATTTGCTTTACTTCAATAGAAGAAATCAAAAATTGGTTCGATGGGTTCTTAGGCTCAAAAGACGGTGGTCTGAATCTAGGGTGAGAAATTTGATGGGGGGGTTAGGATTCCCCCCCGACTAAGGGGAGTAAGGGGTCGAAAAATACTCCCACTTCGCCCCCCCCCTGGACCCCTCGAGGTGGCGTCGCCTCGAAAGGAATTTAATCAACTAGTCAGAAATAATAATGAAATCTCTTAATTTTATGTATATGGGAGTATCGGGGGTCCTCTATGTGTCTCACAGCTTATATCAGATCTCAAGAAAAAAATAAAAAATTTTAATATATTTATATTTTCATTGGAGATAATCAATTTTAAGGGTTAATTTTTATAAAGATACAAAAATCAATTCTTTTCAATGGGAAAATCGAATTTCGAATTTTTGGTTTATTATTTTTTTTTGTGAGAAAATATTATATTTTCTTTCTTCCCTATATATGAAATATATGAGAGAAAAAGTATTTTGTTTATAGAGTATATCAGTATGGGGTCGAATGGGGGGGGACCCAAACCGGGAGGTCCTGAATTCATGTTGCCAGAAAGATGGGAAAAAATTGTAGCTTCCGATGGAAAATATTTTGAATAGAAAATATGTTATCATTTTTTTTTTACAATAAAATTCATTCAAATTTTGGAAAAAAACGCTGGAATCTTACTTGTAGAACCAATATAACAATATCAAAGTGGTGATAACTTTTATTTATTCGGTATCTGGGGCTCTTAGCTCCCGGACTTTTTATTCAAATAAATTTTTGTCTTCCTGGATGAGAAGCGTATATGCGACCCCAAGTACAGGAAGACTTCTACTATGCCCCAAAATTTAGATAAAAAATTTAAAAACTTCTCAGAGGCTTTTAATCAGATTTTGTACGTGAGTTAGTGAAAAATTTGATTCATTTAACAAAAAAAAATATAGGCCGGAAACCGATTAGTTTTTTTCTCAAAAATTATCTAAATTAAAAGCAATAACATTTTTTTTCAATGTCTTTTTGTTGAACAATCACTCAATTTATTAAGAACTAACTAGAATTTGATTGAATTTTCTTTTTCTCTTTTGCATGCAAAAGAATTTGAAGAGAAAACGATGATGATGCTTGATGACAAAAAAATGAACTGGTTGTCATGATCATCCTCTTTAGTTCTCAAAGGAGAATTTCATTGTCAGGAGAGATTTTATTATTTTTTTTTTCATCATAAAAATTGGACCATTCATTTTGAGGGAAGGAATCTGAGAATTTTTTTCGCTCTCCATTTCCATTGATTTGATTCGTTCGTTTTCAAGTCATAATTTAACTCTGTATTCATTGCTTTTCTTTTTTTTTAAAGTTAAGGATAAAAAAAGAGAAAAAATTTATTGAATACTCGTATTTCAGGCAGAGCCTTTGGGAGGGGGCAATTGTCCCTCCCCCCCCCCAAGGGCTCTGATTTTAATAAAATTTTATATTATTCTAAATAAAATATTGCAAAATATATTTACAAGTATATAAACTGTACAAAATTAAACAATTAATTAAATTAAATAATTTTTGACAAAATTTGAGTACCTAATTAGTAAGTAAACCCGCCCCGGGGGCCCCGGGGGGCGGGGGGGGGGGCCGACCCGTGGTGGGCCTCCTTTTGAGAACGGCGAAGGGGCTCGCCCCTGACCCCAGGGCGGCCGGGGCCCTCGCTTAAATATGAGAAACGGGGAGAGGGGGGCCCCCGGACGGGCGCCGGGGACCCTCGCTTTTTTCTAATTATGAAAAGAAAATTATTATTATAACAACTAAGTATTCCATTCCAGTGTGTTGAGGATTTGTTTACTTCATAGAATAACGAAGAATATAATTTTATAATTTCTAGGGAAAATCGAGAATTAATAATCAAAAAGTTATAGGAATTCGGGGAGTGGGTTTGTGTTTGTTAATTAGGGAGGGGGGGGGAAGATTTTAAGGAATAAAAATGTTTGTGCCCCCCAAGAAAAAAATTTGCCCCCCCCCTAAGAAAAAGTTGAAATGACGCCACTGATTTCTAGACAATAAATATAATTTTTAGCGGATTATTTTTGATAAGTTTTATTTATTTTACCTAGAGTATTATTTCATTTATCTAAATCTTTAATAGGATTTTTCGATTAAGTGTTACCGAGTTTCTTTTTTTTTTTGTATTTTTTTTAAATTGATGGTTAGCTACGAGGCCAAACCTTAAAATATAACGGAGGAAACTCTAGAAATTAACAAATTGCTAAAGACAAATATGCGTGTAGGTGTTTTTGTTAGAAAAGTTAATGTTAATGAGTTAATTTAAAAAAATTCTAAACTTTTTAGAAAGATAAAAATGGCCTTGACTTAGATATTCTTTCTATAATATTTATTGCAATAAAATCCCCTCTAGTTATTCATTAATAAATTACCAATAATCTAAACCTTGAATAAAAGACGAATTAGATCAAATATTTATTTTAGACGATTTTAAATTTTCAAGATAAAAAACTCCAAAAAGACTTTTTGATTTTCTATATTCAAATGGCTAATGTGGAATGACAAGAAATAACCTGAGCTAAGTGGCATTTTTCTGCCCCTTTATATCTTGAAGATAAAACGTCCGGCGCTTGGTTACCAAAAAAAGTAACATTCCAAATGAGTTGAGTAAATTTTCGAATAATAATTCCTAATACAAATCATTAATTAATTAATTAAATATTAAATTAATCATCAAATCTTCTTTTGCCAAAAATTGTATAAGCTCGTTGATAACTTGTGTATGAATAATTTTAATAGGGAGGGCTGTTTGTCTCATTCCATATTTCCGTTAGGTTAAATTTTGGCATTTTAAATTCAATTTCTCCTGATTCTGGTCTCTGCTCAGGGGCCACATCTTGTGGGTACGTGGATGGAGACCACGAGCTACCCGAGCTGGGACTGGCAGTAAAGACATAACATGACAGACATTCCTTCTATATTTTTAAGCGTCAGACCGTGCGACGGGCCGGCTTGTTCTATTTCTTCTGGTCGTAAAAAAACCCATTTCGCCGACCTCATACTGAGGGAATAAGGCTAAGAAGAAGACTCCTGATTCTGGCCTAAACTCTGCCTTTAAAATTCTATTTCGAGTAGAAAATTCACATAGGGGTTCCAATTTTATTATTCCTGATCGTTTTAATATTATACTCTGAGTTTCGTTACCGTCTTTACAAATATAAATAAGGTATTAAATAGTAGAGATATATTTATTTAATTGATTATAAAAAACAACATTATATCGAGAAAAAAAAATAAAAAAAATATTTATTATTAATTAAAATAAAATAGAAAAGTTGGCCCTCTTTGAGAAAAAAATACCATTTTATTTGAAAAATTCATAATTTTTTTTTCGTTTTGGTAATAAAAATTTGAAAAAATTCACAGAAATTTTTTTAGTGGGGTAGTATAACATAAACAAATTTCAGCCAAATTAAAAGGGGTCGGGATCAAAAGTGGCTGATTTGGAGTGTCCCCATAAAAAGTTAGATCCATGATGATGTAATATTCATAAATAGAAGATAAGTAAAAATATCATAAATGTAAATATTTTAAAATTTCTTATTAACTCGTCCTAAGTAACTCCGAATTAAATACTTAAGAGATTTTAATAAAATCTACAAAAAAAAAAAAAGAAAAATTGTAAAAGGAATTGAGTGTGTGGACGGTAAGCAGGTCGCGGCCCAGCTTACGAGACACACTGAACTAGATGGATTGATAAAGATCAACTAGTTATTTTTTTAAATCATTCTACTTTTGTTGATGGTCAAATTATTTATTGTTTTATTGTAGAGACTTGAATTTAATTTTCGCCTCGAGGCCCAAACGAAGAAGGCTGTTAAACGTCGGCGGAGACATATAACGTTTACTAACAATTGAGGTTTTCGTTTTTCAATAAAAAGCCATTGATGGAGAACTATGCTCTCTGTTCAATTGATTTTCAGAGAAGTTGCGCAAAATGCCAACGAGAAAGTTACAAAGTTAGCCAAACAAACGATCTTGTTTACCTGAGCTGTCAAAGCTCGGGATCGAATGGAGAATCTAATTTAGATGAGTAATGAATATGAAGAGAGGGGGAAGGAAAGGCTTTAAGTGGAATTTGATCTTGATACTCAGGTGGATAAAAATGATAAAAAAATCCATAAATGAATAAATTTAAAATACAGTTGTTGCCTACTTTGAACTTAAACTTAAGTAAACTAGTAATATGGGTATTGAAAGTAAATACCAGTGGTAAACACTCTCCAAGTCTAGAAAATGTTTAGTTACTTGGGATACCCAGAGTAGCTTCAAGTGGCATATTCAAGGTTTTTGCATCAACCCCCAATAAATTTAAGGTCTATGAAGAACTAACTAACTTAAAGACATCTAAAACAAAGATTTTATTATTTTTTCTCCTCCAAAGCTTAGTTGAGCCCTCAAATAAGAATCCTTTTTAGGTTTCAAAATTTTTTTTTATTAAATAGGGAGAGAGTTACATTTAGTTATCATGTGCTAAGGTAAGAAATGGAGAGCATTTCATCCTACGTGTTCTACAGTATTTTAATTAGGTTATCCTTATAGAGGGGGTATCCTCACTATTAGTCTGAAGCCTACTTATTTTGATGAAAAATACTGTATACTTTTTTGAAATCCCTAGTCCAGCATTATTCACATAGACGCTTACAGAGTGGGGAAAGAGTGATTTAAAAATGTAAATTTTAAAATTATTATACAATATATAACGAAATAATAAAACCTGTTATAAAGCATCGCAAAATATGAAAAAAAAATCTGGTGTGACTGGCGCACAGCACACAACTTTCTCTTACCTTCGGTAATCGAAAGTTGTGTTCTGTGCTTGTCACACCAGATTTTTTGTGTCGACATGTATTTAGTTTCCGACAGTATGGTACATTCGATTTTCAAGATGTAAAATTTATAAGTATGGGGAAATATTTATATTTTGTTACCATGGCAACCATTTCTCCTATCTTTTCTATGGAGTACAAGAGTAAAGTGGTCCAGAAGATTTCAATGACAAAATGAGAATATACATTTTATTGAGAATCTAAAAAATAATTGATTTTTGAATTAAAAAAAAAAATCGTTGGACCGAATTTGGAGAAAATCGAAAAAAACTGAAAAAGTGCATCAGTAAATTACTCTTTGGTCGATTTTGTTCAAAAGCTTCGTGTCACGTCCCAGGGGGGTGCCTAACTTAAATATAAAATTTCAACCTCTTAGCTCTTTTCGTTCTTGAGATATTTTGTTCACAGACAGACAGACACACACACAGACAGACAGACAGACAGACCATGTCGCGAAAACCACTTTTTTGGATTCAGGGGACCTCAAAACGTGAAGATCCATCAAAATCTCGACATCGAATTTTTGACATGAATCCAATTGTACTTTCTCTCTCTATATATATTACATATATACATAGGTAAGAGAAAGTAATAAAATAGAAATGAGGGCGTAGCCTAGAGGAGACGATGATATGAGTCCAGAGAGATCAAATTTTTTTCTACCATCTATACTTATTACGAGTAGGAAGATGTATGGCAGCCAGTAAATGATAAAGAAACTCTATTTGATTATCGTTAACGTGATCCCGAAACGTCGACGATAATCAAATAGAGTTTCTTTATCACTTGCTGGCTGCTATACATCTTCCTACTCCTAATAATTACCACTCAGCCATCGAAATTTTCTACTTAAATCATCTATACATATGAATATTAACAAGAGGGAGAAGGGAAATGAGAGATGCAGCTAAGGTTTTTAGTTTCTCTTACCTCTATATATATGTTAATATATATAGAGATAGAAAGTATTGGATTCATGTCAAAAATTCGATGTCGAGATTTTGATGGATCTTCACGTTTTGAGGTCCCCTGAATCCAAAAAGTGGTTTTCGCGACATGGTCTGTCTGTCTGTGTGTCTGTCTGTGTGTCTGTGAACAAAATATCTCAAGAACGAAAAGAGCTAGGAGGTTGAAATTTTATATTTAGTTAGGCACCCCCATGGGACGTGACACGAAGCTTTTGAACAAAATCGACCTAAGAGTACTAGTACTTTACTGATTCACTTTTTCAGTTTTTTCGATTTTCTCAAAATTTGCTCCAACGATTTTTTTAAAATTCAAAAATCAATTATTTTTTAGATGCTCTTTAAAATGTATATTCTCATTTTGTGATTGAAATCTTCTGAAGACCACTTTACTCTTGTACTCCATAGAAAAGATAGGAGAAATGGTTGCCATGGTATCAAAATATAAATATTTTCCCATACTTATAAATTTTATTTTTATTTTCTTTATTATTATTATTATTTAAGTAATGTAATTGGTACAATACTACATATACATGGAGAGAGGTGCTTAATTGAGGAGAGAGGAGAGAGGGGAAAAGTGCGAAGTGCGATAGACGTGTTTTTTTAATGCTCCTCGTTTTTTTGAATTTTTGTCGGTTTTTTTTTTGGAGTTTCGGTTGTTCTTTCTATTTTTTCTTTTTTTTTGATTCATCGTTTCCCCTTCCTTTGGTTTCTGAAAGTGACTAACAATTCCTAGAACCTTCCTATTTTTGTTAATTTAGGATTTAGATTTGGAGAAAACCTAAGCCAACAATATTGGAGATATGGGGACCTTTATAAGTCCAGATATTCTATATCAGTGATGATCACACACTTAATCAAAGGAACAATTTTTTTTTTTTTGGGGGGGGCGTGGGGAGGAGCTGGCCAAGAAAATGACGCACCAAAGATATAGCTTGCATTATAAACTTTTTATTTTATTTTATAAAGAAAGGGATCTACCTAATTTTTCTGTTCTTATTTTTCCTTTGCCTTAAATTCTTATTTCATGGTCGGCAAACATGTATTAATTAGATGCGATCGAGAAGGGAATGCTGGTATAAGAGGAATTATGTCATCCTTAGCTCGGGTAACTCGTGGTCACCATCCATACACACTGAAGAAGTATTATTTTATTTTAATCTTTTGTAGTGCATAAAATTTTTTAATTTTTTTTTTAAATTTCTTCTAGTGTGCACAGCTCCCACAGTGGTCTTTTAAATTATATCGATCATAAAATTGAGTCATTTTAATTATAAAGATATGTTAAAAATTTCACCCCATACGACTTGAACATCTTTCTCATAAAATAATTAAGAAAACAGAATTTATTTTCAATGTTGCTTCTTTCTTCTCCCGTTGTCTTGTTTCCATTCGTTAATTAAAAGCAACTGATTTATTTCAACATTGTATTCCATATAGTAAATTATTTACAATACACTTTCTACTATTAACATATTCATAAATTTCGTTCTTTTTTAGTAATAAATCTTCAGACATGAATATTATGTTTGTGAGTGTGTAGGTATATATATATGTTTACTTAAAATATATATAAAATTAGAAATTGATTTCCTTCTTGCGACCTACTCTTAAAAATTCACACAAATGTATGGTTATACATACAAAATATAAGCCAGAGGGCATAAATAAATATTAAATTAAGAAAGAAAAAAAATAAGAAAATAATATAAGTACCCTCTCGAAACATTGAGTTTTTTGTTGAAGTTGTATATTCAAACTTATTTATTTTAACAAAAAAAAAAAAAGAAAATTTAATTAAACAATTATTTTAATATTATTTTAAAATAATTTAGAATAGACCTACTTATTCCCCTTGTGATTATGTTAATTATACGTATATTTAAATCCAAGAAGTATTCAGGTCATTTTTTTGTTTATTAAAAAAATGAGAGGAAAAAATTATTCAAATGAAAATAAAAGTAAAACATAATCATCAATTTAGTGATAGATAATTTTGTCATTTCATAAATGTAGGCGTGAGGAAGGTCTTCAAATAATTTAGCTTCGAGTTTCCTTCCAGAAACTTATGATGCGTTGAATAGGATCGAAGTTAAGTTTAAGGCTGAACTCACACCAATTGAGCAAAAACGATTTCGGGCAAAACGTTTTGTCCAAGAGCAAAATGTTTTGCTCAATGCCAACGCACATCGATTGAGCAAAACGCTCAATGGCAAAACATTTTGTTCAATGATGTCGACTCGCCAATTGTGTTTTGCCTCCTCGGTGTGCGTTGACCCATTGAAAAAACAGTTTTAGACACGATTAGTCAAAAAAGTTTTGTTCGAAAACGTTTTTGCTCAATTGGTGTGCGTTCAGCCTAAAAGAAATAAGTGAGTGTTTTCATATTCGGAATTTTTTGATCATTATCTCTTTAGTAATAAATATTCACACATGAATATTATGCATTCTTATTGCATATTATGCACTTGGAATTCCATCTGCTAGGAGTTTTCAACAAATTTTTGAATAACAGAGAAAGATTGTCTAGTGCAGTGTAGAAAAGGATAATTCAGTCAGGAAAAAATAAAACATTTTTGTTGTTGTTTCGGACGTAAGTCATATCAACCCAAAACTCGAAAGAGTATAGCTGATAGTAGTAAAGTTGATCTGTTCAAGATGCTAGTCCTGTCTTCTAATATTGGCCACAAACAAATGGAAAATGTAGTTTTCACTTTAACGACCATTCATCATAGTGGTAGTGGTAGATTGATTTTAATTTATAGGTATAAATCAAAACTAAGTTTTTTGTATTATCTCGTGATTTATTTATAATAGCCTATTACAAAAACTGTATATGTCGTGATGTCTACGTCTAGAAAAACGTTGTAATGATTTTTTTTATATTTATAAATAAAACTCGAGATGGCAGTCAAGAAATAAAATCAGATCAAAATAAAATCAATTTCTATCAGATTTTTTTATTTGATTGTCAACGTTTCGGAAGCCAGTAGCGTCCTTCCTCAGGTCTTATGATAAATACATATATAATTTCAGTAAATCATTAACAAAGACAGACTTTCCCTCTCTCCCTCATTTTCACTCCATACTACAATCGATTGTCAAATAAATACCGATGGACGTATTTTTAACGAATATTGAAATCGTGCATGGAATAAAACAATTTCAAGAGTTGAATAACTGACTGTATTTTTCGATGGAATTGCTTTAAGCCTCTCTGTAAGTATGGAGAGAAATTGAAGAGAGGAAGAGAGGGAATGCCTGCCTTTGTTAATGTTTTGCTGAAATTGTTTATGTAATGATCATAGGTCCTGAGGAAGGGCGTGAAACGTCTACAATGAAATAAAAAAATAGAATAGAAATTGATTTTATTTTTATCTAATTTATTTCCTTGCTGCCATCCGCTATCCATATATTAAGTAATATATTCTTCACCATATTTTTATACTAGTACAGCGAGGGTCAATAATAAGTCCCAACCACGCGTTTTCTACTTGTGATTATTTCATTGTCTTTATAAAAGAAAATGAAAATATTTATTGGAAATTTTCTAGGTATGAACCATGAAAGTTTCTTTTAAAAAATATACAGTATAATATTTTTTCTTTAAACAATGAAATAATCACAAGTAGAAAACGCATGGGTGGGACTTAATATTGTCCTTCACTGTACCTCTAACAATTGTAAGTCAAAATTAGGAGAATGCGAGCTTTTACTGATGGGGTCGAGGGCCCGGAGTAAGAGCTTAGAATGCCCCGAATAAGCTGGAGATCTTGGGGTCGGTTCCCTGGGCCAGTGGACATTTTGCCCACCATCAATATAAATACACATCTAATTAAATTAATATTAAAAAAGAAATCTTTTGATATAAGAAGAGCTGGCTGGATTCATTTGTTTGTTTTTTTTCAATGAGAACACATAAAATGATGTTATTCAATGTCTAACATAATAACACCTAAGTGACTTGAGTCAAAACATAGATCAAAAATAAATTAGTTATTTATTTCCCTTGCTGCGTTATACTTCGTTATGTTTTTTTAAACGTTTTTCACGTGTCTGTTTCTGGGAGAGAGAAAGTTTGGTAGCCGCCTCAGGCCCATCTAGCCTCAAAGGCAGTCAGTCCCCTTTTTTTTAAGAGGGGAGAGGAAATATTTTTTAGGCATTAGATCTGATTCAATAAATAAAGAAATATACCCACTCAACACCTACTCCTTTTCGCTAGTAGGTTTCTTAATAAATTAAAAAAATGAAATGTCGAATTTTTTCAAAAATTATTTTCTTCGCCAATATTATTTATAAATGTTACTACTAATCTAAATTAGTGCTATTATTCAATAAAATTTCACTTAAATTATTGGTAGTGTATTTTTTTATATTAAATATTAAATTTACACTCCACCTGAGGAAAGTCATTATAAAGCTAATATTATAAAAGATTTTTAGTTTAAATAATAATACACAAGTATAAAATAAATTAGTAGAAATGTAATAAAATTAATTTATGTGAATATGACATAATTTGCGAGTGAGCTACTACGGGAACCACTTAGAGCTAGGTCAAGTTCTTAATAGGAAGTGGCAAATAATTTGCATGCATTTATGTACTTAGAGAAAACCCATAAAGAAGAAAGCAAGTAATTTGAAAGAAAGAGAAGTGGAAAATAAAATAAAAAAGGAAGAAAAGACTTACCAAAGCCCACGTACCCCTTAACCCCTCCCAGGTTTCGAATTCGCAACAAGCCCGACTTCTTCAGGGCACAGTCTAGTCTGAAACCGTCAGCGGACCTCCAAACGCAAGTACTCAGGCTCAGTTTAAGCAAACAACCTAAAAACAAAACAGGCCCAAAAGAAAGCCAAGTGAGCCTCCACGTCCCCCAACTATACAAACTTAGTATTAAACTATAATCTTGGTGATTCTCTTAATTTAAGCTTCTCCCTTAATGTTATTGTAATATTTGTATGATTAAAAAAAAAAAACCCTTTTCGGCTACAAAGGCCATTAGGGGTTATTAATTTATTTAAATAATATTATATAGAGATTTAAATACAATAGTACCTATGGCTATCGGGGAGCGTTCCACACGCTGATTGCTCGGGGTCACCAATCCCGAGTTTTTGCCGCGCTTGGCATTTGTATGATATTGATATAATGGAAAATTACAACATTTTAAACATAAATAAAAAATACAGAACATAAGAAACTACTTGTGACTCCGATAATATAAAATTAGATCAAAATCGGCTTATAAAAAAGGCGCTGAATAGCGATGGTTAAGCAAAAATTATCGACTTTATCATGAGATCTATTACAATAGTTGAAAATTTCGAATGATTCGCTTTGGCTATGTGAATGTAGGAACCCAGGAAAATAATTTTAAATATAAATGGAAATTTATTCTTTTGCAATAAGCCTATATATATATTTTTTGAAATATACAATTAATAATTATTTCTTTCGACATTTATAAAAAGCTTATCAAAACAAGAATTCAATTAACATTAGTAAATATGAAATTACTTAAGATAAGAGGTGTGCTAAATATATTCAATGTCATTAATGCCACTATAATCACTACAAATTCTGATTGGCGGGTGAAGGGCGAAGGGAAAATTATAAAACAATTTACAAATGAATAAAGTCAGTAACCATGTCCACCTTACTAATGTCAAGTTAGGTCATATTTTCTCCGAAGTAGTTAAAAAATGAAATTTAAAAATTTTTATTTTCTCTAAGGTCATTTAGACTCTATCCCTATTTATTTCAAATGATTGGTAGCCAATTCAAATGAAATAATTTTTTCTTGTTTGGGACGGGAAGCGAACCCGGGACCTTAGGCACGAGAAGATAATGTGTTCTCTCTGAGCCACGGGTCACGGCCCCATCTTTGATCAAAAAAATTTAAAAAAATAATTTTTTTTTATTCATTGAAAAAAAAAAATCAATGATTAAATTGATATCTGAAATTTCATATAGATAATAATTAGCTACCCAACAAGGATTGGACCACTCCTGGGTTATAATCGCGTCTCGAAAAGCCGTTAGAAGACGATTGACTACCTATTTACTCGAGGCGGCAAGAGATGGCGTTAGTTTTCCCCATAGGAATACAAGGGATTTATTTCATTTTAAAGATTCCAGCTAATTAATTAAGGGTAAAAAATTAATTATTTTTTAACACAATGATTACTAATTTAATTATCTATATAAGATATAGAGCGAATTTTTAAAAAAATATCTTTTACTTAATGCGATTATTCTAAAAAAAATTTATTTTTTCGAAAATAAAAAAAGGGCTTCTATAAGTTGTAGATAATTTAAATAGCTTTAATTTTTAAAAAATTGAGGTCGATAGCTTCAAAATTGTGGCCGCTCGAACCTCCCAAAATTAGCACCCCGAGACGCGCACCTTAAATACCAGGGTATAATCAGGTGAGAAGTTGCTGTAGATGTTATAAGTTGGGAAGAGCAAGGAGCAGCAAAGAACATAAAACCTTTATATGCCAAATGTCGAAGGAGACGTTTCGGACAAAATTTATTCGTCCATCCTCAGCCCTTGGAGGCTTATATTTATTTTAGGGAAAAAGTTGTAATCGTTCTTGATGCAATAAAGTCCGTGCACATGTACATTTTATTACTTTTATTTACTTTTGTGCATTAAGTGCGATTATAACTTTGTGCCTAAAAATAAATACAGTATAAGCCTTCAAGAACTGAAAATGGAATACATTATGTCCGAAACGTCTCCTTCGGCATTTGACATACAAAGGCTTTATTTTCTTTGCTGCTCCTGTACTTGCTCTTTCCCAACTCAATCTTTTAATTCAATTAGAAGCGACAAAAATAGACGAATGAAATTATCTGTATCCAGTTTTGGAATACGCAAGAGACTGGATAGACACACTGGTAGTGCACATTCTCTCTCGATCTCTTGTATCAGAAAAATGCGTAAAAATAAGAAATAAGTATTAATATGTAGAATAAAATCGAGATATTAAATAATTTATTTTTCATAATTAAAAAATTTTTAATTGGATAGCGTTAAATTATTTTCTTTAGCTCTCACATCATTTGTTCTAGTTTAATTTCAGAGAAGAAGAAGCTATTAATAATACAGTACGTTTTACCCACTCATAGAGATCCTATAAATTAATTTATTCAATTGAAAATTTTCTAGTTTCTATTAAAATACAGTATTAAATTAAATTAAAAATCTCTACTCAATTTATTTAACTAAATAATTCACTTTGCCGAATCCATAAGGTAGTATAAATAAATTTATTTTCTATTTTCTAATAATAATTCAACTTCAAATATTTCTATCTAACCCATTTAGAAGCATATAAGAATAATTTAAGATAAAGCAATTTGGGAGATTAATTTATGTTTACATTTACAGGGGTGCGATATGCCCAATCAAATCCTCGTAAATGGATTTATCTTAAATGATTTATTGACAGGCTCCTTTGCAGCTTATAGGGCATTGTTTGGAAACCTCCCTCCCTCTATTTCAAACTCCTATCTATCAATAGTTCGAATTAAAATTGGTGACAAATATATAATTTGCAGAAAATTAATTCAAATTTTAAAAAGTCATGCATACTTTTCAGTATGCCAGTCAGATGGGCTTTCATATTAAAAACAATGACAAAAAATATTTAATAATCATCCTTAAATTTGTTAATAAATATATTTTATCAATTTCAAAGAGGATCGCAACGTCAAGGATATAAAATAAAAGCTTTTTTAATTTTCTCAACTCTACTCTGCATCTGTTTTCTTAACGTATCTTCAAATATTAAAGTTTTAGCTAATGTTAGAATTATTAAATCACAATTCAATAACGGATTTATTAAGAAACCGTTATAGTAAAAAATAAAATATTACTTGAGAATCACCAAGTAAGTTGATAATTATATTTACATAAAATTTAATTATTAATGGCTCAGTAAAGTTAATACTTGCGCTTAAACAATAAAGGCTAAAAGAATGAAGTAAAGAAATATTTGCTTATGATTTAACAACAAGTTATTAATAAAATTGAATTGGAACAGAGTTTCTACAAATATTTACATATTTAAGTATGTATTAATATTATAAATATAAAAAGAAGAAGATAATTAAAAATAATAAATAAAGACAGATTAAAGAAGAATAAATTTACCTTAACCTGGAGGGATATTTTATATTAAATTAAAAATGGTATGACGAAATTTTATATACAATTGATTTAAAAAAACTTTAAAATAAAATAACTTTAAATATAATTGCATTCACATTTTTTATACCATACAAAAAATGTTATTACAACATTAAATATATTAAAATATAAGTAAATTTTTATTTAAATAAATAAAATTGGTCGAAAAAGGCCTAGCCAGAAATTATTGATGTGGGGGTAAAAAATTTTTAAAAATTTAAAAAATTTAGAATATTTTTGGGGGTTTTTAAATTTTTTTTTTAATTAATAGATTATTAAAATAAAAGATATATGAAACTAATTGCTTAGTTTTTTAATTCATTTCGTTTTCTTTTGGAACTGTGCTTCCTTTGGAGGTCTATTAATGTAATCAGGTATGGGCAAAATTAGCCAAAAAGATTCAGACTAATATAAAAATCGAACCTCAAATATTTTTTTTTCTTAAATCTAATGGGAGATTGAATCTAGGTCGGATTGAATTTGTAATTTTTTTATTTGAATTTATAAATTGAATTTAAATCCTTTTGTCCATTCTTGTGTATAATTTACTAAACAAAATATAGAAAAGATTCCATCAACATGTTGATATAACTATTCACTCGGAAATAAAGGCTAACCAACTTCGGCTACAGATTATATTTGTTATGAAAAACAATTGGAAAATATTAGTAAAAGAATTTGACTTTCGGTTTAACTGTAGTTAATTTGTAAAAATTACAACGTTTTGGCCACTCATCCTGTGGCCTTTTTAGGTACAATTAGCTAAGATTATAAAGGTTGTATATGTAATCTAGAGATTGACCGAAGAGGCCACAGAATGAGTGGCCGAAACGTTGTAATTTTTACAATTAAACCCCAGTTAAACCCAAAATCAAATTCTCTTACTACTACTACTACTACTACTTCTTGATAAAAACGGTGAAAGCCTAAACTCCAAAAACTGTGAAAGCCTAAACTTCAAAATTCAATAGGAAAATATATTTATAAAAAATTTTGTTTTATTGAGTGTTTCTTTCGAATGCATTGAACTAATCCGTCAAAGGCAATTTTCTACTTAATTCATAGTTTATTTTCTATATTGAAAATTCCAAACGATAACCCTTTGAATAATTTCAATATAAAATTTCATTTGAATTATTGGCTTATTCATCTACTTGCAGAAGCTTCTCTCAAAAATCTATGAAATGAAATTAATTGAACTTATTTGGTCTAACATTGTAAATGAAATTTATTCAAATATACTTTCCTTGTTTTTATGTATATTGGAAATAATGAATTGTTTTGTGGCGCATAAATGGAGGGGGGATTACAACAATTTGGAAAATTAGTGGGCCTACAAAAAATTTCAAATTAAAATTCAAAGACCAAAATTAGGCTATAGACTGTATACTTGAGATTCACAATCACCCAAACCAATACAAATGAATGCTTTAGATATATCGTTAGCACCATGTTAAAGCAATATGAATTACTTTTTAAACGAGTCAAAAATCTTAATTAGAATCTTAAATTCCCCGGAGGAATTCAGAGATTTTTAAAATTTTAATTTAATTACGTCTCAAAAAGTGTACCAATTTTGTTTATAGGATAAAATAAATAAAATATTCCTTACTATATGGTCCCTGCATATGGAAATTTTTAATGACGTGAATCCAAAGCTTAATGCTTTGCAATTTTTCTTATTGAAAGATACGATTTTTCACATTTGTTACTTTAACATGGTGCCAATCTCCTAGATGGGAGTGTCTCTATGCCTTGTACCAGCCGTCTGTTATCTGGGAGCGAATAAAATATTACAATAGACAATTTGTCGAATAATAATTTAAGCAAATAGAAAAGATATCGATTTAAATAGTTTGAGGTTTTGAGAGAAAGAAAATTGAAAACAATTTCACCAACAACACACTACATTTGATAGGATGGATCTGAATGTATAAAATAACTCAGAGATCATGTGGCCCAATTCGATCATAAATTATTCTGGATACGTGCCTGCAATAACTATTATCTGTCCATGATTGTTTAAATAAAATAGATTCGGAAAGTTATAATTTAATTGGTTTGTGAAGTAACGTGTTGAAAGAAGCATTTGATGATTATTTAAAAAGTGATATTGGGGGGGGGGACCGAAGTCTGTTTGTAAGTGATGTCTGCATCACATGCCGCCTACCTCCGAAGATACCGACAACCCATCCAGTGCCATTAAGAGAAGCAATTTGCCTATCCTCGCCGGGGAAATCGCCAGCTCCGTGGTGATTGCTTATGCGTTAAAAAAAAAAGTGATTTATTCATTTTTCAAGGAATGTTTCGAGAAATCATCAAGCATTCAAACAAATTTAATTTTCTCTATTTTTTGAATAAATTTAATCATTTTAGCGAGACGAATAGCGGAATCGATATGGTAGATAGTGAATATCTCTCTCTGCATTCTAACAAAAGAAATGGCGGAACAGATTAAGTTCGAATGCATTGAACTAATCCGTCAAAGAAGGCAAATTTTCGAAAGATTTGAAATAAAGCCCTAGTAAAGGTCCTATAGAATATACAGGCCTTAATAAAAGGGATGGAACTATTCAAAGGGCAAATACAAAAGTTTAATTAATGTTCGAGATTTGAAATGCTTCAGGACAAAATATACCAAATATCAAATCTTCATGGCTGACTGAACCTTGCCATGAAGATGGTCGTATAGACGACCGGAACGTCGCTTTGGGTTTGAATAAAATAAACAAAAAACTAGTTGCTGTTCTTTTTATATACCGTATTTTTTTTTTTTATTCAAAAGGATAAATGTGATTATGAGACAGTCTTGTAAATACTCGAATAAAAATAAATGTGAAAATGGATTTTCAGCGAAAAGTGATTTGCTTTTAATTTATGTTGGTAATATAATTAGTGGAGGCACATCGTCCTGGGGGACACTCAAAAAAGATTAGTGATTGATGATTTTAAAATAACATTAAAATTGAAAATAAAATGTTTTTTTTTTTTTCTAAAATGAGAAGCGGTAAATTATAATTAAAGTGCTTTGGGATGAACAAGTCTTATTCAGAAACGTTCATACGAAAAATTTTAATTTAAGTTAAATTCTACTGTTTTTTTTCCTTATTGAAATTTTTCTTGGCTTAAAAGACTTAAAAATGATTGTTGACATTATTGTGCCTGCCGGGGGAGGGGGGGGGCAATGTAGTTACGCATCTGTGAACCTTTATCCCAAAAGAGATAACACATCAAATTATTTGAATTGTTTAAGTAGTGTGATTTCTTATAGTTAAAGATCCTCAAAAGGAGAAGGAAATTAAAATTTAACTTTTACGGTAAAAATTTAATTTAAACTTATTTAAAGAGTGTAATTTAATTTTGGTAAAATTTAAAAAATTAAAAAATCCAGATATAAGAAGGGAGGGGGGAAAAGAAACAATAATAATAATATCGAAGACTAAATAAATCAAAGCTTGTCAAGCAATTTTGAAGTTCTATGAGGGTGTGTTAATAAAAAAAAAGCTTTTTTGACAATCTCTCAATTATACAAAGGAAAAAATTCTGCCTTTACTGTCATGATAAAAATATTGTTATTAAACGAATATTTTTATAAAAGTTTTAGAGATAAATATGCCGAAACGTATCACTAAATAAATATGATGGATAAAAGAAAGTCTTTAACTGTTAATAACTAAAAAATTTGACCTATTTATATAAAATTAAAAATTTTTTTTAGGCTAGTGCGTGTTTAGTGACTTACAGAACAATCCGAGGAGAAGGAACGGCGTACACCAGTTCATGTTGAGAGCTGACCGACTGACTGGTCCCCGTTCGACTCTCTCCACTCAATCCAAACTCTACTACACTCTAATCCACACCATACAACGACACTCCACACGTGGCCTACAATAGCACCAGTGAGCACCAAGTGACCCACTGGGACCCACTCTGAGAACCAATCAGGCTAACGGGACCCCCGTGACGTCATTTTAGGGGGGGACACTGCAAGTCCTTCAACTGGGGAAGGACGCTGTCCTACTATCTCCATTTTTTTCTTTTCTTTACGGATGAACATTTTTATAATAAAAGTGAAATTTTATATTAATAGACTAACCTTGTGGATAAAATTTGTTCTTTAATTCCTCAATTGTCAAAGATCTCTTGAGATTATATATCTAATGATAATTGAGCGAATACTTGAAATATGTATAGACTATTAAATTATTAAATTAAATTAACAATTAAAATAAATTTGTTAATTTCATCTCCACTTCTTTATAGCAAGGAAGAATTCCTCCTTATCTAGGCTTATTTTACTTTCTCTTACCTATGTATATATGTAATATATATAGAGAGAGAGAAAGTATTGGATTCATTTCAAAAATTCGATGTTAAGATTTTGATGCATATACACGAAGATCAACAGTCACCACAATCGTTGAGGTTAAGTGATGCCAACCTCGGCGATACCTCGGGATTGGTGACCCCGAGCAATCAGCGTGTGGAACGCGCCCCGGTTGCCATCGGTACAATGTATATTAAAATTTATATAAAAAATAAATAATGCCTAAATGGCCTCTGTAGCCGAAAACAATTTTTTTTTTTTAAATAAAAAATAAAAAATCTTGCAAGTAGGCCTAGCTTAAAAAAGAATGCCTGGACCCAAATATATACATATTCATAATTTTTCGTAAAGTAGTTATCGTAAAAGTCTTAAATGGCCTAAGTTGCCGAAAACACTGTGTGTGTGAATGGGAAAATAGTGCGAGTGTTTTATAAAAAAAAAAATCTTGCAAGTATATCGGCGGAAACTAAATATATCTAGACACAAAAAAATCCGGTGCGACCAGTCACACAAGATTTTTAAACTTACTTTCAGAAGTCTGATTGCATTAAAGTCTCCTATTGGTGAGAAATGTCTACCAGAATCTTTGTATATTTGGTTACATTTATTAATAAAAAATAATAATTCATTTGTTTTGCAGTAAAAATAACGATTGATAGAAATATTTTTTTTTTTTTTTGAGTTGAAGGTTTTACGGTTATTAACTAAAAAAAAAAAAATACTTGTTTTCGGATAAACTGTGGCAGGCCATTCTACACTAGCGTTTTTGCCGCGTTTCTAACACCGCTTCAACGCTTCAAAAACGCCAGTGAAACAGAACTAAGGAGTTTAAATAAGAGCTTCTACATGGGCGTTTTGAACGCGTTACCGCGTTAGAAATGCGTCAAAAACGCGGTGTTAGAAACGCGGCAAAAACGCTCGTGTAGAATGGCCCTCATTTTGTGGTCTTCTTCATGTATAAAAAGACTCAAGAGGCAAGAGGATGAAAAAAAGAGGTGAATTAAATCTAATACATTATTTACCTGCATTGAATATTTTCCTCAAATGCACTGGTACTGGAACAGCGTGTGACAGCGAGTACGTTGCCTACAGCCTTGAGCATATGCAACCGGTATGCTTAGGAATCGAAAGGGTCGGTCGCCTCAAAACATCCGCCGTCTGTTTAATTATCTGGAAAAAGATGTGATATCAATATTTAATTCAAAACTATTTACACTTTATATTATATTGTATAATTTGTATAATTAATAATAAATAAAATTTTTTATTATTATTATTAGGTTAGTTAAAGTTGAAGTGAATTTGAATTTACCTTTTTTTCCAAGACTGAACGAGTTTCTCTTCTTCGTTGTAATCTCTAAGTTTTCAATTGACGACATGCTTTGTTTACAAGATAATAAGGCCTATATATCCGATATCAGATGTCATAATTTGGCCTCTATTTACCGTATTCAGAAAATAATCGATAATTTAAGCCTAAACATTTTAGGATGATTTTATGGCATTTTTAAAGAAATCATTGTAACTATTTCTCTTTCTTCACTTATTTTTAGTCCAATTATTATTATTTACGTATGGTAGTTATGTTTCGATTTATGTCCTAAAAAAAAATTATTAGTCGTGGCTATAATCGAATATGAAAACAAAATCTTAGCTATTCTATTAAATAAAAAAAAAAGTTTGGCTCCTACTACTCAGTGGCATACCGGGGGGGGGGGGGCTGAGGGGGCGGTCAGCCCCAGGCCTCGAGCCGGCATAGGCCCCCATATATTTTTAAAAAACAAAATTTAATGAAAATTTCTCTTTGAGAGGCCCCAGGGCCCTCAGGGCTCAAGTAAAAAAAAAAAATTTAGATAAAAAAACAAACGAAATTTAATGAAAATTTCCCTTTGAGAGGCTCTGACCCCTTTGGGTTCAGGGATATACGGTATTTTAAAAATATTTTTGTGTATGGAGGAGAGGGATATTTAAAGTTGAGCCCCCAAAAAAAAAAAAAATTCAATATAAGGCCCCCTCTTCTAGTGCCGCCCCAGGCCCCCAACTGCCTCGGTACGCCTCTGCTAATACTTGGCAATTATATATAAGCTTAGAATAGATTAGTTAATTGAAATCAAGGGCGGATCCAGAGGTGTTTCTCGGGGGGGGGGGGGGTAATCTGGTGTGACTCGTCGCACAGCACTCTATTTTTTCTTAATTTCGGTAATTTAAAGGCACATTCTGTACTTGTTTGCCAGAATATAAATTCAAATCAAATTTTTAAGTAATAATTTTTAAAATTTTACATTAAAAATAATTTTTTTTCAAAAAAAAATCTCGGGGGGGGGGGGTAATTACCCCCTTTACCCCTGCCCCCTTGCATCCGCCCTTGATTGAAATTTAAACATAAAATTAAAAAAATAAATTTTGTTCCAGATTAGATTTAAATTTTCACCTATATTCAATCAGTATGTTAATATAGGCCTATAGATAGAGCGGCGTAACTAGCCTTTGAGGGCGGAGGGGGCAAAGCTCAACTGAGGCGCCGTTTTTCGTTCGACTTGTTTTTTTTTTAGTACCGGTATTCGAATCTCGATCAGGCTTTTTTTGTAATTTTTCTCCGGATTTGTGATATAAAATGAATTTATTATGAAATTTCAAAAAAAAAAGCCGTAGATTTTGGGAAAAAGTGGATGCGCGAGGGGCGCCAAAAGCTTGATGCGCCTGGGGCGGGGGGGGGACCTTCGCCCCCACCTGGATACGCTACTGACGGGGTCTAAATGGCCTCCGTTCCCGAAAAGATCTTAAATAAATGAAAAAAAAAATAAATAAATAATTCATTGCAATTTATGACATAGTTTTTTTAATTTATCATAAATAATTTCAAAAATTAAGCTCAGGGAGGACGAGACAAAATTTCGAGGTCAAATTTTTTAACCAGGGCCGGAACTACGAGATTTTTTAAAGGGGGCAAAATTTAATTTGCCGCTCCCTCCTTAAAATTTCTATGCAAAATTCATATCATTTTTACCTTTTTTTTAGTAAATCTTTCTTCATTGCCGCCCCCCTGATATCTGCCGCCCGGGGCACATGCACCCACTGCCCCCCTCTAGATCCGGCCCTGTTTTTAACGGTTAAGTTATGTGCTGTATAAAAGTGAAGTAAATAATGAGGCATAAAAGAACCCGTCATAGGCGTATTGTATATAAAGTATTGTATTAAAAAAAAAAAAAATTTAATTTATAAAATCTAATGTAGTTCAATTAAAAAAAAAAATTTAATTTTGTTTGGGATTCCTGAGGTAAGCTAAGGTAAGGTATTAGTAAATAAATTTATTATTATATTTCTATATATTGGAGTGCAAATATCTCTCTTTAATGTCCGTTATGATCATTTATTTATTTATGCTGTTAAAGTCTGATTTCAAACGTTTACATTTCTCGAAGCATTAAAACAGAGAACTCATAATGGATTCTTTTTTCTATATTTATTTTGCTCTTAACTAGTTTCATTCTATTTATATATTCTCTTTTAATCTCATCCTCTGGGACGTTTATTCCATTTTTTTTAAATTATAATTTTAAAGTCTTTTGAACAAAGAGAGTAAGCATATTCAAGGAATTCTGAGCATTAGGTCACTCAAAATTAAAATATTCCATCTGTTTCTCCTTAATGTATGCCTCCCTCTTCTCTTCAATTCTGATAAATCGAATATATCATATAAGATGAAGAACTAGAGAATCAGAATCAGTAATAAAAAAAGTCGATTTTTTGTCAACTTTTTTAGTAAATCGGCTCTCCTGAAAATTTAGCCTAGGGAAGATTTGGTACCTTTTCATGTGGTCGGTCACAGAAATAAATTTATAAATAAGAAATTATATATAATATTTAAGATATTATATATATCGCGTAGATAAGCCGCGAAACGGAAATTTATACAATTAGATATTACTTCATGTACCCGAAAAAAGATGTAAGGGGGTGCCGCCGGGAGTCGAACCACAGATCCACCGATTTGCGCTCAGTGTGCCCTTAGCGCAAATCGGTGGATCCGTGGTTCGACTCCCGGCGGCACCCCTTACATCTTTTTTCGGGTACATGAAGTAATATCTAATTGTATAAACAAAAATAAATAACAGTTATATATACTTCCGACAGAGGGGGATGTACTGTATCAAGTGAAGACCTTTCTGTTAATTATATTCAGTGACGGCGCTACGGGGAGGGGGCAAGGGGGGGGCAACCGCCCCCCCCCCGGCAAGGACCTCTGTCCCCCCCCCCCAATCAGCTCTAAACCAAAGTCATTAATTTCCGCTTTTTATTACAATGAAAAAAAAATTGGTGTTAGCTGTGTCTTCTACACAGCCGGTGGCTTTTTAACGTGACAACGTCTTGTTCCTTGACTTCAAACTATTTTTACTTTCTCTTACCTATATTGAAACATAGAGAGAAAGTATTGTTGACAAAAATTTATTTCAATTCAATTGGCTACCAATCAATTTAAATAAAAAGGGTCTAAACGGCCTCAGATGCCGAAAAAAACTAAAAAAAAAAAAAAAAGAAAAAATGTAATTTTGCGGGGCCCCTAAAAAGCGAGGGGCATAGGCAAGGGCGTACCCAGGATCAAATCTAAAGGGGGGCAGATCATGGCTGTCCAGATTGTAACATAGCTTTTTTTATATATACGTACATATAGGGGAAAAGCCTTCGAATTAAAGGCATAAAAACCCTCGAGTCCCTTTCGCTATCGCCCTACCTAATTTTGTTTCATTTCATCACTTTATAAGCATTTAATTTTTTTTCTTGCTTCTATGGGGGGGGGGGGCAGCTGCCCCCCTGACCCGCGCTGGGTACGCCCATGGGCATAGGCGATTGTCTAATTCGCCTAATGGGTAATCCAGCACTGGCTGGTAGGCATGACATTTACAAATGGCTTGAATATAGTATAGGCTTGTGTTAACAAGACATATTGCTTTTTATACCATTTTTTTTTTTCATACAAAAAATGATGGCAAAACAGTTTTTGTGAAATTAGGATATAGAAATTGGAAAAAAACAAACAGTGCTGAAGGCTACTGAAAATCGCCATTATATTTCAGTTGTAATCGAAGCGTCACGGATATTAAAATAAAAAAACAAAGTTTTGAATTTAATTCAATTTTTTTTTTTGTTTCTCTGTTGATATAGCCTATATAATTATTGACTGCCTCCCTATTGGTAAGCTTGCCCCACTCCTGCCTCCTGAGATTATGCTAGCGCCGTCACTGATTATATTGTATTGTACTTCTCAAGTTTTATTTTAATTTTTAGAAATATAGTATCGGGGAGGGAGGGGGGGGGGGGGTTGGTCGATATTTAGTTTATCTAAGAAATATTTTTGCTGGAGCAGCAAAGAGAGACCAATCTAATCTGATCATTTCTGGAAAGACTTTCTCGTATAGGAGGCCTTCCTAGAAAAAGTATTGAACTACAGGATTTAGGTAAAGTGATGGAAATTTGAAATACCTTTAATATTAAGCCCAAATGGATTAATGACTCAGGAAAGGAGTGGATGGGTTTCGTATTGACACTCAGATACCAAATCTATAAACAAAAGAAAAATATATTTTAGGAAGAACTTGACTTTTGGAGGAAGGTGGGGAGGGGGTTTGAGGCACAGACGAGCATAGGTCTCAGGTTAGATGGGGGCAAAATTAAATATCATTATTATTACACAATTTATTAATTAAATTCCAATCAAAAATATACAAAAATGGACGGGTTATTATTTTATTTAATCAGTAATTTGGCGCCATCTAAACAGAAAAGGACATTTTAAAGGTAAATATTTTAAGAGTTAATAGGGATAAAATCAATTTTCTCTTGAGATTTGAAACAAAACAAAATAAAACAAGATATATAAAATGAATAACTGAAAATATATGGAAATTAGTTGATACAGCGTCCAAAAATGTTTCAAACATCTCAAGAATCCATCACTGAATGTGTTAATAATTTAAAGAAATTTGATTATCAGAAAAATACCGTACTTGCTCGAGTAATTTGCGTCATTGCATATTTTACCCACCCCAAAAAAATGATTTTGAATTTTATATTTTACTCTGCTTATGTCATGCACAAATTTTCCAAAACTATCATCGAACGAATAAGCTAATTTTTAAAAATCTACATATTTTATTCATCTGGATTTTTTTAATAATTTAGAAATGGTAAGCAAATTACGTGAGCAACCAATAGTATTTTTAGTCAAGAATAAGAAGGTTAAATAAATGATATAGTATTAAACTTGAAAAATATTTTTTTTTTTTTAAAAAAATTTTTTTTTTAATTTTTTGTCAAGAATAAGAAGGTTAAATGATATAGTATTAAACCTTGAAAAATATTTTTTCTAGTTTAGAATACATTTATATTTAGAAACAACGGATTATTTATATTTTTTTAAAACAAGATGGAAAATTACCTATGTAGATTTGTCAAAAGGAGGATCAAGTGACCGTTGGGATCTTGGAATTAAGATATAAACCCAGAGTAGGAAGAAATGGAGGGAAAAATGTGTATATAGGCCTACTTCTCAATCAATGAGAAGTATCTTAGGAAAAGAAAAAAGCAATTCATTTCACTAGAAAAATAACGACATTTCAGAAAATTTCTGAAGGGACGTAATATCTATATTATTTTAGCATAAAATCTTTTGCTAAAGGAAAATATTCATTTGATACGAAAGAAACCAAGAGATAAATATATATTGTATTTAACGTTTAGCCGTTAAAAATTATAATTATAAGCTTACACATTTATTGATAAGTATCAAATAAGAAATAATCTTTTCAAGTTGTCTTTGGTTAATATAATGAAATTATTTCAAACAATAAGATTTAATTAATTTTCAAGTGAGTTGATAAATAACATAAGAGTGGTTAACTCTTGTACAATGGAAGAAAAGGTTATTCACAACTATATCATTTAACCTGTACATATTTAAATTAATGTCGATTTATGAAAAAATATATAAAGATATTCTTTGATAACTAAATTATATTATGTTCTTGTCAATTTTACTATAGGACAATGTATCTCTAATAATTATATAACTTCGAAGGGTGTATAGTGATCCATATATTTTCTCATCTGATTATTTCATTGTTTTTAACGATAGAAGATGGAAATCTCTTCTACGTCTGAAACAAAAGTTTCCAATAAAAACTTTTCATATTAAAAAAAAAATCTGGTGTGACTGTCGCACAGGACATAACTTTCTCTTACCTTATAATCGAAAGTTGTGTACTGTGCTTGTCACATCAGATTTTTCGTGTCGAGATATATTTATTTAACAAGACATGTGAGTGTTTTTTATTGATGAGGCCAAACATCGAAAAATATTTAGCTATTGAGATATATTTAGTTTCCCCCGATATATTAGAATTCAAGATATAAAATTTATAAACATGGGAGAATGTTTATATTTTGTTACTGATGAGTGTGATGTGGATTCACAATTGTATATATTTTGTTATTATAGCAACCATTTCTCCTATTTTTCCTATGCAGTACAAGAGTAAAGTGGTCTTCATAAGATTTCAATGACAAAATGAGAATATACATTTGAAAGAGCATCTAAAAAATAATTGATTTTTGAATTTTAATCAAAATCGTTGGAGCGAATTTTGAGAAAATCGAAAAAAACTGAAAAATCATCAGCATCACATCAGCAAAGTACTAGTACTCTTTGACCGATTTTGATTAAAAGCTTATTTTCACGCTCCCGGAAGGTGTCTAACTTAAATATAAAATTTCAACCTCCTAGCTCAATTCCTTCAGGCCTAAAATTGAACACCCACCCACAGGCAGGCCATGTAGCGAAAACCACTTTTTTGGACTCAGGGGATCTCAAAAAGTATATATATCCATTAAAATCTCGAGATCGAATTTTTGACATGAAACCAATACTTTCTTTCTCTACATATTAACATGTATATAGAGGTAAGAGAAAGTAAAAACAATGAAATAATCAAATGAGAAAAAATATTATCCCTTACCCTACGTAATGAGATCTAAAATTTGTAAGTCAACAAAAGAAAAAACTTATTTATTTGAAATCTCAATATGTAATAAAAAGTTTTGTTTTTTGATAAATAGAAAAATTCTTCAATTAACCAAAATATTTAATGAATTTTTCTAAATTCCAAAATGAACATAATCTTAAAAATTTTTGGTAACCATTGTTATAAAGGATCATTATAAAATAGAATAAAAAAATGAAAATTGTCAAAAGTATTTATATATATTTATTATATTATATAGGTAAAGAAAAATTACTAATTCTGGCTAGAAGGATATTTATTTGAAATATAGACGGCGAACATTAAGTCTTAAGAGATATTTTAGTAATATCGTGAATTTTATTATAAATATAATTTTCATTTTTCTGGATAATAATATAATGATCATGTTACTGACATCCAAGAAATAATCACACAACATATATCTTCTTGTAGACTCTTAAATGATTAATTATATCAGCGTTTCTCAAACCTCCCTTGAAAGGTTGTCAGGTTCGCACCAAAAAAATAAAATTCCGATTGTTTTTTATTCTAACTTGAAAAGTTTCGATCTCTTTCACAAATTTCATAATCAAAAAATTTTTAACTTTTTTTATTTAAGATGCGCTTCAAAGTTTTAAAAGTTTGAGAAACACTGTATCATATTATTTACTCACAAGAAAAAAATAAAATAAATAACTCATAGGCAAAATGCATTCGCCTCGTTAAATGAAAGTTTATTTTTTGGATGGCATATATCGAAGATAAAATATATATTAATGACACATGGACATGAATATATATATATATGTATTTTTAAATAATTCTATTAAAAATGGAAAATAAAAGCATACAAAAAATAAATATAATAGTTAAGGAACACTCTTAATAATAAATCTAAAAATGATCAAGTCTGTTGCTACAGTTTATCTGCATACATATATATATATATATATAATTTTATTACTAATTTTATGTTTCTACTTGTAAAGAAAAATAAATAATTAATGAAAATGAAACAGAAAAAAAAAACGGAAAATTAATCAAAAAAATTTAGTACTTATTTTTATTTTTCTTTTCAGAATCCTAAATAGATAAAAAAAAAAAAAATAAATAAATAAGAGAATACTAGAATTATTTTTTTAGATTTATAATACCTTATTAGGAGGATTATTATCTCCCGTTGAATTGTCTTCATTTTTCTCCGTTTCCGTTTCAATATTTTCTTTTACGAATTGTTCGCACTCTTCTTTTTGGTCTGATGAATTAGAATTTGTAATTTCATTTTCGTTGGATTTAATTAATTCATTATCTAGAGAGGGTTCATTTACTATTTCTTTACTATTTTCGTTTATTAACTCTTCATTTTTTTTCAGTTGAGGTGAATTTTCCGATTCTAGATTTAAATTCTCTAAATTTGATGAAATATCAGAAGTGGATTCACATTTTTCTTCGGAATTTTTGTTAGTGGAATCTATTTAAAAAAAAAATGGAAAAATTATTTTAGAATGTATTAAGAAATAAGAATCTTTGTCAACTTGTTATATAAAAACTCTTCGTTTTAACCAGAGGTGGCCAACCCAAATAATCTTGCGGGGCACTTTGGAAATGCATCATAATTCCGCGCGCATATAAAATTATATATCTCCATAATAGATTTAGGCCCACTATAGACACTTTTTTGGTGTGAAAATTTGAAACATATTTGTCTTTGAAAGGACCCGGGCCCTCAGGGCTCAGGTAAAAACGGAAAAATTTAGATACAAAAAAAAATATTAATGAAAATTTGTCTCGGAGAGGGCCCGGGCCCTCAGGGTTCAGGGATATACTGTATTTTAAAAATATTTTTTGTAAGGTCTAATAATGGGGCCCGAAATAAAGGTTTGCGGGGCCCAGCTAAAAAACGTTACGCCACTGCCGTCAAGTCTGTCTGCGGCCCTGCATATATATATTCTTCTCAGTCATTAGTGTCAGACTCGACACGTTGTGGCTACTCTGAAGAGTAACTCTCATGGGAATGATACTGAGGTGGGTTCCCGTTTCCTTCCTCAGGAGGAGGCATCTCAAATAGAGTTGGATAATTTGGTTGGCATATATATATACTGACCCGGAATATTTTTTCAAAATTTTTTGACTTGTACAGCAGAGATTTAAAAAAGAGTGGTCAATAAAATAATAATAATAATTAAAAAAAGGTAGGTAAATTAAAAATTCGGTGTGATGGTCGCACAATACACAAATTTCTCTAACCCTTCGGGAAGAGAAAGTTGTGTTCTATGCTTGTCACACACTTGTCGACCAATTTTTTTCTTTTACAGGATATAATATTTCAATTTGACGATTCTCAAAAATAAATTATTATTTATGGGTTTTTTAATTAAATCTTAAGAAAATTATTAACATTAAATAAAAAAATATTTGTCCTACAAAATGATTGATTGAGTCTTCCTTCCACTTCGAAAATGTACTGAGTAGATATCGAGTAAAATTATCGATACCTCAGTGTTATCGTTTCATCCCTATTCGAGTAAATATTATTCAATTTAGCTAAAACTTTGGATTTTCATTTTCTAGACAATTGGCAAAGTTTCTTGGACCACCCTATTATGTATATTTGTCATTTCGATTTTTTCTATTTTAAAATTATTCATGTTTCAAGGATAAATTAAGGATTCATTCATTTGAGGAGTCCTTCACTACTTGGATGGGCATAGGGATTTGCCAGTGTGGCTGTGGGAGTATTAAAACAGGCTTGAGGCCCGTGGGTGGAGACCGCGGTCCCCTCCTCACAGTCTTGGGTCCAGGGACTCGAGTCCCGTCACTCCAAGGCTGTGGGACATCGGATCAAAATCAAGCCCCGGGAATGTGAGTCTGAGTAGGATAAACGCGTACTAGCCCACACCTCTCATGAATTTACAAAGGGGCTAGCAAGCGTTCTCAGACTGTGACGGCATATGCGCGGGGACATAGCACTGATTTCATTTGAATTGGCAACCAATCAAATGAAATAAATAGTGACCGATACCGAAAAAGACGTTATATAAAATAAAAATCTGGTGTGACTGGCGCACAGCACACAACTTTCTCTTACCTTCGGTAATCGAAAGTTGTGTACTGTGCTTGTCACACCAGATTTTTCGTGTCGAAATATATTTAGTTCCCGACAGTACGGTACATTTGAATTCAGATGTAAAATTTATAAGTATGGGAAAATATTTATATTTTGTTACCATGGCAACCATTTTTCCTATCTTTTCTATGAAACACAAGAGTAAAGTGGTCTTCAGAAGATTTCAATGGCAAAATGAGAATATACATTTTAAAGAGCATCTAAAAAATAATTGATTTTTGAATTTTAAAAAAAATCGTTGGAGCAAATTTTGAGAAAATCGAAAAAAACTGAAAAAGTACATCAGTAAAGTACTAGTACTCTTTGGCCGATTTTGATTAAAAGCTTATTTTTCCGGTCCCGGGGGTGTTTAACTTAAATATAAAATTTCAACCTCGTAGCTCAATTCCTTCATCCTTAAAATTGAACACACACCCACACACCCACACACCCACACACCCACACACCCACCCACACACCCACACACCCACAGACAGACCATGTCGCGAAAACCACTTTTTTGGATTCAGGGGACCTCAAAACGTGAAGATCCATCAAAATCTCGACATCGAATTTTTGACATGAATCCAATACTTTCTCTCTATATATATATTACATATATACATAGGTAAGAGAAAGTAAAAAAAAAGGAAAATAAGTAATAATAATAGTTAATAATTAGGAAGTTAAGATGAGAAGTTAATTCTAATAAACACTCTCAATTTTATTCAACTAGAGTAGTATCAACTTTTGGTCGTCTAAATAGGCTATTAATTTCCAGACTATAAATTAAACGTAGTTGGCATGTTTATATACCTGAATGTTCTTTTAGTTTAGCAAGTAGGGAAGTTCGTTCTGCTTGTAAAGTACGGCATAATTTTTGAAGTTGTGCGAGTTGTCGATTCGTGAGAGCTAATTCTCCATCTCGTTGTTGTCTATCAGCTGCCATTTCTAAAAGGGCCTGGTGGCTTTTTTCCCAGCGCTGTTTCCATGTTGCTGTTTCTTTCTCTAATTTCGTGATTTTTTTAGTCATCTGAAATAATTTCAAATGAAATGTAAATTTGCCTACCTGTATATATAATCATTATTGGGATGGAAGATAGCAAGTACGGGTGCAGCAAATAAAAAGAGCCTTTGGATGCCAAATGCCGAAAAGGGGACGTTTCGGACATTTTATTTGTCCATCCTCAGTTCTAGTAGGCTTATAATTTAATTAGGCATAAAGTTGTCATTGTTGTTGCGGCACAAATTTGTACACATGTATATTTTTTTATAAAAACAGGCGAGTGTTTAATGCTTCGTGAGAGTCTATTATCCCGTTTTTATAAAAAAAAAAATATATATGTGCACAAATTTGTGCCTCAACAACAATGACAACTTTGTGCCTAATTAAATTATAAGCCTACAAGGACTAGGGTGGACGAATAAAACTTTGTCCGAAACGTCTCCTTTTCGGCATTTGGCATCAAAAGGCTCTTTTTATTTGCTGCACCTTTGCTTGCTCTCTTCCATCCCATAACATCAACAGCAACTTCTCTTCAGCTTATATATAATCATTATTATTTAGGTTATTAATTCTCACCTTCTCCATTTCATTTTTAAACCCAGTGAATACTTCATTACTTCGTGTTAAAGCACTTTGAAATTCATCATATTTATTAGTATAAAGTGAAATTTGATTTCGTAAATCAATTTCTGTAGTTTGCATTTGTTGTATTCTTGCTTGATATTCTGTTAATTCCTAAAAGAAATGTCCAGCAAAATATTATTAGTACTTGGTCCAAAAAAAAGATGGACATAAAAAATACTTAATTAATTTTTATTAAGAATGTTACACACAGTCGAGGGACAGTAAGGGTTAGGATTAAAACTTTCTAAATTAATCAAGTGTTTTGTTTGGAAGAATAAATTTGACTAACATTCTTAATATATGAAAGTGTGTTATGATTTTTGCATTTTCAGATGTTCAAAATGGAGTGCTAAGTTTACAAAATAGAGCATCTTCGCCACCATTTGTTTTTTTGCATTTGTTAATTTTTGTTGTTTCGGTAAAAAAGTGTACAAGCGTCGAGTTTAGGAAGGTTTGTTAAGGTTTTTCAATTACAATCTATGTGCTCCGCTCTCTTTTTTGGTCGTTTGACATTGAAAAAAATAAAATGATTTTCAATGAACTCAATTAGAGCAGCACACTATTACAATAATACAATATTTTTTTTGTCTTTAGCTTTTTTTTTTAAATTTTTAAGCAATAAAAATTTTTCTGTTTGTATTATTTTATTTGATAAAATCAGGGGAGGCATCATATGATTAAATATTTTTAAGGGAGGCATGGTAACATAAAGTTTGGAAACCGCTGCGTTAAAAGTATTAATATAAATGTATAAAAAAGAATATACAAAAAAGGAAATAATAATTATAATTAATTATAATTAGGCTATTTTTATATTTTTAATTTTTAAAAATATTTTATATACATAAAAATATTTCTTGAAAAAGTTCCACTTTAAAAATGCTCTTAAAACGAACCATTTGTTTGTTATTGGATAAAAAATTTTTAATCAAGGAGTGAGGTGCGAGATGTTGTCGTTATTATTAAAAAACGTTTTATCATTTTAGTGGTCTGCTTGAGAAGTTTTTGGTAAATTGTTGTTAGATTATAAAAAAATGTTAGAATATAAAAAAAATCTCGACATCGAATTTTTGACATGATCGCAATACTTTCTCTCTCTTTATATATTTCATATATAGGGTAAGAGAAAGTAAAAATGTAAGGAAGATTGAAATTTAATTTAGAAAAGTTAAATGGTTGAAAAATAAAGTTCCATGTTCCAAGATATTTATTTTTTTTTCTTTATCATATAAAAATTTGTCTTTGTAAGGGGATGAGGGGCCAATTTCAAAAACAGTTGAAAATGTTAAGAACCAATGATTTATTAATATATTTCTATTTCTAAACCTACTTGTAAAAGTTGTTGTTTTTCCATAAGAAGTTCTTCTTTCTCTGCAGTCATTTCCATTTTCAGTTTATTCAATTTGGCATCTGATAATTGGGCTTCTAATTGCATTTGTTTTTGTACAGTAGAGACTTGCTAAAAAAATCCACAAATAAATAATATTAAAAAAATAATTCATTTTTTTTTTTAATTTATACACATACCTTCTCTCTTATTTCATATTGTTCACAGAGAGTTTTTAACTTTTTTGTCATTTCAAGATTTTCATCCCTTAATTTAGAATTTTTTTCGTTATTTTGTTGCGTTAAGGTAGTAATTTCCGCTAAAATGGATTGAAATTTTGCAGATACTTCTTTTCTTTTTTCTTCCTCTTCTCGAATTTTTAGGAGACTTTCATCCTTAAAAGAAATATAATTAATGTCAGGTTAGTATTTGGTTATTTTAGTCAATTCCGCACGATTTTATTTCATTTTAACTAATAAGGAAAATCAAGTGATAAACAGAGCCGGAATCAAATTGTATAAAAAAATATTTAACTTCTGTTAACAGTGAGAATAAAATTTCTCATTAACAATTTATAATAATTCAGTTTTATTAGCCTCAAAAACTTCATATTTTTTTCAATTTGCCCTTTCTTTTTGCTGCTGAGGCCATTTAGGGGTATATATTATATATTTTATTTTTAAAATGTGTTGTATCGATGACTACACGCTGATCCCTCGAGAAATTTGGTAGAATCACCAAAATCTTAAATTTCTCCAGCCAGAGTCCACTCGGAGAGTAGGAAATTTGGCCTCTGGGATTACTTTCACCGATCAAATTTGGAAACCAGCAAGACTGGGATTCAGAACACAAATCAACTAACAAGTTGTAACGTCGGCTCAAACTCAACAACCAACGCAGCTTAATCCGAGAAATTTTATCTTTATATGCATATATACAATATTTCGTTTATACCAGGTATATATCAAATGTATCTAAAAACATATAATATGTAAACATTCCTTGATATATATCAGTCTATCCATGTAAAGTAGGATTTTTCATTGAAAAATAAAGTTTTAATATGTAAAGTTTTTTGTTCTAAATAGTTTTAAAATTCTCTATATTTTAAGAAACCATTACAAATGGATTAGATCAGTCTTTCCCAAACTGTGCGCCGCGGAGCCGTGAAAATTTTCCTAAACAAAATAATATATTAATAATATTATTACTTTTATAAAATGTTTCTCGGGCCAACGTAAATTTGACCAGCATTGTTCATGTAAGCTGCGCTGGATTGATCAATTTGACAAGAGAAAATTATATTATTGCAAAAAAATAGTGTTAGCCTTTAATTTTTCGGTGTTAGTCGAAAAATTAAAGTCAGGAGTTATAATTATTTATTAAATAAAATTGCAACATAAGATGTATAGATATATCGATTCGAAATGAAGAAAAGAAAATGAAGAAGAGAATGAAATGAAGAAAAACTAAAGATTTGTCTGAGAATTGTCAAGAGGAGCCTCGGAAAAATTCTGATATATTAAGGGTCCCGGAAATTTGGGAACCCCTGGATTAGATAATATATAATTATTATTTGAAATTCCTACCGTGTTCCCCGTTTTCTTATTCTAGATGTACAGTGAGGGACAATATTAAGTTCCACCCATGCGTTATCTACTTGTGATTATTTATATTATATTATATCTATATTATATATTTTTTTAATGGAAACTTTCATGATTCAAACCTAGAAAATATCCAATAAAGATTTTCATTTTCTTTTTTAAAAACAATGAAATAATCACAAGTAGAAAACCCATCTGGGACTTATATATATATGTGTATATATATATATATATATATATGTTCTGAAAGGTTTCCGCGACTGGATGTATGCGAAGATAAGTTTTCTCGGGTTGAGTCGCGTGTGATGTTGAGATTTACTCGACGTTTCGGCTCTCCTTTTGGAGCCATTTTCAAGAGTATGGAATTAGGGTGGAATTGTTGGGATGGTTTGTTTACGGGGTCGCAGTCTTGCTTGTTGGGATGGTTTGTTGTTGCCTCTGAGGCATCCAAATTGACCTGGGGACCAGCAAGACTGCGACCCCGTAAACAAACCATCCCAACAATTCCACCCTAATTCCATACTCTTGAAAATGGCTCCAAAAGGAGAGCCGAAACGTTGGAGTAAATCTCAACATCACACGCGACTCAACCCGAGAAAACTTATCTTCGCATATATATATATATATATTGTCCCTCACTGTAAGTTAGGCTAATATATATACCCACGTATATACATTCAATTAAATAGTCTAGCTAGATAGATCTATCAAAATTTATTTGATGCGGTCTTAATAAATCATAGAAGATTTAACAAAATTTTGATTATATATGTTTATTTGTTTGAGTTGGGTATGGGTTCGATTCCCAGGTGCAAGGGGACGTTTGCTCCTCCAATAAATAAACATACTCACAAAAATTGTTATATATACTTAACCAGAAGATGAAATAATGAAAGATAGAAGCTTCTGTAAGCCCAAAATTATTTTAATTTCACCTTGTTTGACATTTCGGGGACTAAACGTCACCCATCTTCAAGTCAAGAGTTGTCAAAAGATTTAACACTGCATCCTTCAGTTGTTAGACTGGGTAAAATTTTAAGAGGTGATTTACTTTCATGGTGGTTCACCATAAAGACAAGGAGGATATTTCTTATATTGCAAAATATATTAAAATTAATTCTACCCACTCTAACAATTTACTTGTTCCTTCATGGAAGCAATGAAATTGTCAAATCTTTTAACAACCCATGTCCAGAAGATAGATGACGTTTAGTCCTCGAAACGTCAGCAAGGTGAAATTAATTAATAATTTTGGGCCGACAGAAGTCTTTTTTTTATCTTCTCATCTGTATATATATACATTTAACTTCAGTGATTTGACGGCTGGTTGTAGAGTATTATGCGACCTAATGTTGTGTACGGCCTCAATGGTGAAAATACGTAGTTTTTTCATATATTTATATATATTTAATAAGATACATACTTTAATAGCTTTATTCTGCCTTTGTAATTCTCGGCAGAGACTTTCTAGACGACTTCTTGTTAAAACTGCTTTACTATGTTCTGTTTGTAATTGTTCTTTTTCTCTTTGAGTGGCTAATAAACGTTTTTCATTTTGTTTTAAAGTAAGCTAAAAAAAGAAAGAAAAAAACATATGAACAAGAATATTAAAATCAACTGGATTAAGCTGACTAATTTAGAAAATACTATTTTTAGTATTTTTTGAAAAACTAAATTTAAATTAAATTTCTATTTTAAAACTTTTTCTCGTAAATTTAATAAAATTGATCAAAAATCAAATATAAGTTGTACACCCGGAGGTTTACTTTGCTTAAATATTTTGCAGAATGAGAGGCAGGATAAAGAAATAAAATAAAATTTTATATGTCAGAATTTATTAGTGATGAGACGACTGCAGTACATTAGTTTCGGTTCATAGAACCATCATCAGGTCTGTAAAATTAATATGAAGATTATAAACAAGCAAGACACTCAAACATCGGTTATTTTAAAGAAGTTACAAAAAACTCACGATCAAATCCTGTTTCGTGTTTACAATATAGCGAAATTAATTCATAAAATATTAGAATAATTTCAAAAGGCATTTTGAAATTATTCTAATGTTTTATGAATTAATTTCGCTATATTGTAAACACGAAACAGGATTTGGTCGTGAGTTGTTTGTAATAACCGATGTTTGTGTGTCTTGCTTGTTTATAATCTTCATGTTGATTTTACGGGGCATGATGATGCTTCTATGAACCGAAACCATTGTTAGTCATCTCATCACTAATAAATCCTAACAAATAAAATTTCATTTTATTTCTTTATCCTGCATCTCAATCTACAAAGTATTTAAGCAAAGTAAACCTCTGGGTGTACAACTTATATGATATTTTCTTGCACTGTTTCGTCTATTATAAAAATGAAATAAATTAATAAAAGATGGAATAGTCATTACTTGATGTTAATTGGTCCACTTTAATGATGCTTAAATAAAAACTCGGAACACCAAGCCTAACATGAGAAAGATAGAAATGACATTATAACAAAAAAAATTTCATACCTGATATTTCCTATTTTCATCAAGAATTTCAGTGTATTTTTTATATAAGGCAACTAATTTGGCTTCAGGAGTATCCGGTGTATTTAATGCTTTTATCACTTGTTCAAAGCTTTTGTCTTCTTTCTTTTTTGATTTCTCTTCTTTTTTCTCAATTCTCTTACTAGGAACTTTCACATTTGTCTATAAATAATAAAATAAATAATTATTAATATTATAAATAATTTTTAGGTCATAATTGTCACTTGAAATACCTGATTTTGCAAAGGTTCAGTTGAAGGAGAGTTTTCAGAAATTTCTTTTGCTGGCAAATCTTCTTCTTGATTAACACTCATTTTTACAATGATGGAATATATAAAATACCTTTAGAATACAAAATTCCAATACTAAATGAAATTTAAGAATGTAGAAAAATGAAAAATTACAAAACCGCCATAACAGGAATAATCATTAGGTACCAATAGAACAAATTAAAAACCACTAGATAATATTTTCATAAAAATAAAAATTACTAAAAAAAATTATTTTTATTTTAGTTATTTAAGTATAATTTTAAAAATTTTAGCCCATAAAAATGTATTTATTTTTAAATAATTTCAAATTCTATTGTTCTAAGATTTTTTTAAAGGATGTTACATCAACTAATTAGACCAGTCTTTATGCCCCCAGAATTGATAAGTTTGCCGCTAAAATTTAACTATTGGATAATTTCAACATTATTTCTCTCTAAATATTTTTTTTTTTTTTTTTTTTTTTTTAAACATTCACACTTTTTTCTCATTCACACTCACATTCAAACAGTCTTTTCGGCAACTCAGGCTATTTAAGACTTTAGACGATAACCGTTGTAAGTAATATATATAGGCCTATTTGGGGGTCCAGGCATTTCTATTTAAGCCATCTGGTATCCAAATGGCTTAAATAAAATCATCGGACTGCCTGGGTCCGAACCCGCGACGTTTGGTATAGGAGGTAGGCACGCTCTAAATATTTTGTTTTCGAGAGGGGGAGGGGGTGATTGGACTCCCTTATCTATATTATTCTAAAAAAAATATTCCAAAATATATCTACGAATATATTAATATAAACAAAGTATATATCCCCCGGACTACGGTCCTAAAAGGGCTTAATAAATATTTTGCAAAAAAGATGAATTGGTTTATATTGAAGGTGATGACCACAGATCATGGGCGTAACTAGGGGGTGCCGGGGTGGGGCTGCCCCCCCCCAGAAAGCTCCTTGCCCCAAGAAAAATTGAGAAAATATGTGGCTTTCCAGACCCACCGGAGGATAGCTTGTCCCATGCCCCCCCCCCCCAGCCAAATTCTTTAGATAGCCCATGCCACAGAAAAAAAGTATATTTTATGTGTATTGACGAATTGACATTTCTCTAATTTTCCCAAGCATTGAGTTCTATTTCGTTTTATAAAAAATCAAAGTTACTTAATTTTAATAATAAAATAACTGCGTTGTATAGGTGTAGATATTAATAATAAATAATTTTTAAAATAAATGTTCATATTTTTTAATAAAAATCAAGTAGGGCCTAGCCTACTTATCCGAAAAAATATTTTCGTAATATATATATAT
>JAKCPI010013533.1:0-23327 GCA_023213315.1 Euborellia annulipes
TTTTTCTTTGAATGGGGTGTCGGCTTCTACAAAGAAGATCCGTATTTACATCCTGGACGTGCGGAATTCCTACATTAAAATAAAAATATTTATTTAATGCAAACAAATCCTCAAGTAGGCTCTGGATTAGAATATTGGATACCCCATAGCCCCCAGGCAACTCTACGGGGAGAGGGAGTTGCTGTGACATCCCGTCCTGTGGAAGGGACGCCCCTCCCAGTGATGCATTTTTCGGTGCTGAGGGAGTCCAAGGGCGGATACGAGTGGGGGTAATTATTACCCTCCCCCCTCCCGAGATTTGAGAAAAAAATTTTAACTAGGTAGAGCCTTGTTTGAAAAAGATGAAATTTTTTCAACCAATGCTCAAATAGACTGTTCATTGGCCAGTCAATATATCGTTTAAGATAGCAAGTTTGCGAGATATGTTTGTGCTTAAGATTGGGCAAAAGTTGCACCCCCTGGAGTCGAACCAGGACCTCCACGCTTTCGCGGCGGGTGGACTACCCTTATCCTAGGGCGCCGGCCCAATAAAGAAAAAAATTTTATTTTTAATGTAAAATTTTAAAAATAAATACTTAAAAATTTGATAATTAATCAAATTGGCTGTGAGTATTGAATGCATGGAGTCAGCCAAGGAAAATAAAAAACAAATTCGACGTTTCGAGCGCCCGTCACGCTCTTCCTCGGTGGCCACAAAACATTACTTTTCTTTTTATAATATTTAATAATTTTTTCACAAAAATATATAACTATAGAAGGAACCGGAGAATAAAACCAGCCGTTAGTGGACGCCTCTCACATCAATTTAATTCGTAAAATATTTCGACCGGCATCACGCCTTGTCATCATCAGTACAAAAAAAAATGATTTTTCGGTGGGCCCGTGTCAACCAATATGTTAAAAATAATTTCTTAGAAAATTCAAAGAAGCGGGGGACTAATGTCAGCACGAGCGAACGTTGTACTGATGATGACCAGGCGTGATGCCGGTCGAAATATTTACGAATTAAATTGATGTGAGAGGCGTCCACTAACGGCTGGTTTTATTCTCCGGTTCCTTTTATATGTATATGATCCTGCAAAAGTCCTAATTGTAAAAAATATATAACATTATTAACATACAGGTATAATGATGATGCAATTTCACGGGGTGCCGATAGATGGCTACGGCCAGAGGCCACCTCTGTGTGTCCTCAAGATGGTAAATAATAATGAATCCTGGTAGGAATTTCAAATAATAAAAAAAAATAACATTTCTAATTATTTTCATCTAATATAATGTTAGATTAAGGAACGATTTTTTTTTTAATTCTTTGATTTCCTTTTTGCTAATACTAATCTTTTTTTTTTTTTTAGAGTATTCGGCTATCGGATTCCCTCTACCAAACGGATTGGATCAATGCAGATCCTGTGAGCAAAAAGATTATTATAATATTTTATTCAAGATTACGAAGACCTTTTATCTTGACAACGGGGAAATTTTCTGAAATCACTTTGGATATGTGGGCAGGCGTGAGTATAAAGACAGAAAAAAATCAAACGACTTTATAAAATTGATAGTAGAATCTTAAGAAAATATGGTGCTTCCGGTCACTCAGCACAGAATTTTCTCTTGTTGTATTCTGTGCTTGGCACACCAGATTTCTTGTGTCAACATATATCTCGTATTTATTATTAGGATAGACCACATTTTTGTATTAAATATTTATAAATCTTTTATTTAATTTTTATTTGCCGACGTTTCGGTCGCCAATCATATTTGCCCTGATGAAGGTCGTGAATGGCGACCGAAGCGTCGGCAAATAAAAAATGAAATAAATGATTTTTTTTATTTAATCTCCTGGCTGCAAAGTCCCTGCGAATTCTGAGCAAAATTATAAATACTATACAACGTTTCGACTGCTTATTCTGCAGCCGTTATCAAGTACTGTGCACTTGCTCCGACTCAAGTGATAATAATAAAGTGATTTAATAAATATTTAATACAAAAGTGTGGTCTATGATTAAAAATATCCCCTAATAATAATATTTCAAACCAAAAAAGCTTTAATAAACACATATATATTTAGTTTCCACCAATATACTCGAATTAGAATTCAAGATTTTAAAATTTATAAAGTTTTATAATTTTTTTTTATAATATTTCCAGGGCCGCAGACAGGGGGGAGGGGGCAGGGGGTTATATCCCCGGGGCCCGGGCTCTCCGAGAGGGCCCGGGCCCATTGCGTTCCCACCTTAAAATTCTAATAAAAATTAAGTTTCATGGTTAAAATTTCAATTAAAAAAAATCATTTTCTTGAAATTTTTTTCTTCAGGGGGCCCGGGCCTTTTAACCTCAAATCAAGTTTGATCTTTTCACGACTCAGGATAGCTAAAAACGCAGATTTCAGTGGCTAATTTTCAAAAAATTTTCCATCCCCCAGATTTCCCCCGAATTTCTCTGTCCGGATCTGGCCTCGATAAATTATTGTAACTCTTTGGTTAGGAAATTTTGAAAAAATTTTAAATTTAAATAAATATTTTAAGCTAGGTATAACTATTTCAAAAGTTGTGTAAAAAATTGTTGGCATGAAGGCCACAATAGCCTTTATATACTAAAAAAAAAACTTTAAGTTTTTTTTTTTTTGGGGGGGGGGGCCCGTATTAGTAAGTAGCCCCGGGGCCCGTCAAGTCTGCGGCCCTGAATATTTCTATTTTGTTACCAAGGACTCTTTTTTCGATTTTCTCAAAATTCGCTCTAACGATTTTGATTAAAATTCATAAATCAACTATTTTTTAGATGCCCTTTATACAGTATATCAGTAATTTTTGTCAAAATTGTGTTTAAAGTACACTTTGCTGATGTAATTCAGTTTTTTTCAAATTCACTTTCCGGCTCTTCCTTCCATAGAGGCAATGTTAAATCCCCATATGGGGATTTGCATGTTAATTTCGATTCAAAAGGGAACTTTTTACACATTTTAAAAAATTATTTCCAATTCTTATGAAATTTTGTATTTATTTAGGATTCTCTATTGTGTATAAAATCTCCAAATATGAGATTAAAATTTCGAAATATAACAATAGTTTATTTCAAGCAGTCAACATTGAAAATACACAGAGCTTATGGAAATTGACTTTTTTACTTATGGAAATTAACTAAGCTGACATGGGAAACAATATATATTTCGACACAAGAAAAAAATAAATATATATCTTTTCTGTGTTAGGTCACACCAGATTTTTTAATTTTCTTTCTTTTCCAGGTGGTCAGAGGCGCTTATTCGTTTTACACTTTGATACAGCAAGTTAAAGAATAAATATATATTTAATAAAAAACATATTATCTTTTTTTTGGATTTAACTATAAGAGTTAAAAAAATAAATGTCGTAGAATTTGCACTAATGCTTTGTATTTATCATTCAAATTAAAAAGTTAGTGTGAAAAAAAATGAAAATAAAGAAGCACAAATATGAATTAAATAAATTTAATTTATTTAACTCCCTATAGAATTCCTAACACTTAGTTGAAGAAATAACAACAGCGTCCACCTACCAGATGGACTGACAACTTTAAGTATAGTTCGTTAAAGATTCGGTAATTGATCAAGCAAGAAGGGACTTTCTTGTAAGTTAAATTTTAATAAATAGAAGGGGGAAAGGGAAGCAGTCACTTAGATCGTTGCATTTAAGGCAGAATAAGAGCGAGGTGTTACGCATGTTTTTCCCGCTAAGATGGCGTTGTGTGTCATAAAAAGTATGCCCAAAAAATCAAGTAATTCAAAAAATTTGCCAAGAGATGTCAGAATGGTAGCTAATAATATTTAATGCATTTGGTTGATTTTCATTGATCTTTTAACAATAAATACTTTATAAATGTTATTATACATTATGTATCTTTTATAAAAGCATAAAAATATATAGATATAGGCCAGATATAGGCTATTAGGGGATCAGCTGTTAGACTAGCCTGCCATCTATTGCAAGAATGCTGAACTAATTTGACAGTTGATTTTTAAATAAATCATCTAAGCTTATTTTAAAAATTTCTTAATTAATATGTGACTAATAAAAACAATAAATTCATTTTTAAATTAAAAAAAAATAAAAGATTATTGGGACAGATTGTTTTTTTGTATTTGCTTGATAACAAAAAAATTAATTACGATAATTTTTTAATAAGTCATTAAACAAAATTATAGCTCGATGTCCCAATAATCTCTTATGAATTTAATTCACACTCTCCAAATACTCAAAGATGCCAAAATTTTGTGATATTATCAATAGTGCTCTTAAGGTGCGTGTCTCGGAAAACCGTTAAAACACGATTGACTCGAGGCGGCACCAGATGGCGTTAGTGTTCCCCCATTAGAATACACGCAACTTGATCCATTTCATTCTAGACTTTCCAGCTAATTAATTAAAGGCAAAAAATTAATTATTCTTTAACACAACGATTACTAATTTAATTATCTACAACTTATAGAGCTCTTTGTTAATATCTTTTATTTAATGCGATTAATCTAAAAAAATATTTTTTTTGAAAATCAAAAAAAGGGCTTCTATAAGTTGTAGATATTTTAAATAGCTTTAATTTTAAAAAAATTTGAGGTCGATAGCTTCAAAATTGTGGCCGCTGGAAAGTCCCAAAATTAGCACCCCGAGACCCACCTTAAAGGATATGAAGAGAAGTACAGATTCTACACAGAATTAAATTTTAAACATAAAATAAGTTGAGTGAACTGTCAATGTCAGAGATTATGCTCAATAAACAACAAGAAATTTGACTGAAACGAAGCTCAAATACACTTTAAACACTTTATCTCGGGTAAATAAGGCAAGGGTACATTGCCCCCCCCCCTGGCATCCTATAGGAGGGGGCAAAGGGGGGCAATATGTCTTCTTTTATTTCATTTATTTTTAAAAATATATTTTTACTTGTTAAAAATAAAATCTTTTAAATTAAAAAAAAAATTAAAAGGAGTAAGAAATTCATTTTGCCTACTGACCTAATAGGCCAGTCAATAAAGAAAAAAAAAGGCCTTAAATCGCAAAACGAAAAGTATTTCTACTTTTTTGGTATGTTATTTGAACCCCATAGGGCAGTGTTAAACCACATTTTGCAATCAAAAAAAAGTTGTGCTTTCCGCGTAATGCGAGAAAAACAGCGTAATTTTTGCACTTTTTTTTCAGTTTTTGCAGTTTAATTCAAAAACTATGGGGTTTTTGATATTGGTTGTTATTATCATTTATAAACTATATTAAATTTCAAACAATTGAAGCCAAACCACAGCTCTGTATCTCTAATAGTTTTTGAGATATGATGCAATTGCACGTAGGTTTATTTAAAACTTGTATTATTGGAATTTTTGTTTTTTAAGGGAGAACTATAAAAGATAATGACCCCGTTTTGCGCTTAAATGAAAGGTAATTAAATGTGCTAAAACTCAATTTCTCACAATTTTTCTCTAAGCTTGAGCAGTTATGCCGATATTCGGCAAATTCGATATTAGCAAAACTGAAAATTGTAACCTTTCTGAAAACCATGCTCATATTTCAAGCATCATATCTCAAAAACTATTAGAGATTCAGAGCTGTGGTTTGCCTTCAATTGTTTGAAATTTAATATAGTTTAAAATGGTATAAGCAACTAATGTCAAAAACCCCATAGTTTTTGAATTAAACTGCAAAAACTGAAAAAAGTTCGAAAATTACGCTGTTTTTCTCGCATCAAGCGGGAAGCACAACTTTTTTTTGATTGCAAAATGTGGTTTCCACACTGCCCTATGGGGTCCAAATAACATACCAAAAATGCAGAAATACTTTACGTTTTGCGATTTAAATGTCGATATTGACTGGCCTACTATTGTATTTCTAATTTCTAAAAACATTTTATATTGAATTAAAAGAAGAAAATTAAAAATATTTATTTCCTTCAAATAGTATAAAACAAATCTACTATAAAGCCTAAAAAACATTTTGATAAAAATCACTAGCAAATTTTTTTCAAATTATAAATTTGCAACACATAAATTTCACATCTTGAATTAAAATGTGCAGAAACTAAATATACTTAATGTCGACACAAAAAATCTGGTGTAAAAGCACAGAACACAACTTTTGATTACCGGAGGTAAGAGAAAGTTGTGTGCTGTGCGACCAGTCACACCAGATTTTTAATAGTAGATTGGTTCAAAAAAAAAAAGCTATTAATTTATTAATAAAATAATAATAATATTACCGAGAGGGCGGTAAAAGGGAATTATCATATTTTATTATTTTTCCTTTCATCTGCTTGCTTCCTTTTAATTTTAAAATCTAATATTTTATTGATACGTATTTTAAATTTCGCCCTTTTCAATGTCAAAGGAGAAATTTTAAATTCAATTGGTCAGTTGGTCAAGGGATTTGGGTTAGATAACAAAAGGGTAAGTAATAGATAGAATTCTTCCCTCTTTTGTTCTCACTATTTAATTTCTCTGGCTGCATCTGTCTTTGACTTAAAAAAAAGACAAAAACAAATTAACAACGTTTCTATAGCCTTCTTCAGGTTAAAACTCACATAGAATGAGAGCTAAAGTTTTTGATATTAAATAAAAATAGTGATGGTTTATTTATATAAATTACAACGTTTCGGTTACTCATGATGTGCCCTTCTTCAGGTATAATCACAAAGTGTCTTACAGATTTAGGTCGTCGCTTTGCAGTGGAGTATCTAGAAGGGGGCTGATGAGTATACCGTGAGTATGGAATACCCCCCAACGGGAATGGGGTCCGGGACAGCCTAATCATTCATGATTGTGCTAAACAATCTAGATATTTTAGGATTTCGAGGGGGTGGGGCTGCAGTCCCCTCATTCACTGACACTGTGACTGTAACTGGAGAAGGGCAGATTAAGGGTGACCGAAACGTTGTATTTTATACAAATAAATCACAGTTTAAACTAAAATCAGAGTTTTTATTTATTTTGTTCATTTTGGAGCCCTCTAAAGGTAGAAAATTTAAGCCAATAGGCGGCAAATCCCGAAACCGCATTTCAAATCAGCGCTATGTATTTAGACAAACAATTCGGCTAATTATTAAGGGGGTTCAGGAGCGACGTCTAAACGTACTTTAAAAAAAAAACTAGACTATATAAGGAATTTTTCAATGCGGTTTTTTTTTTTAATGAATTAAATTCATAAGAGATTATTGGGACATCGAGCTATAATTTTTTTAATGACTTATTAAAAAATTATCGTAATTAATTTTTTTGTTATCAAGCAAATACAAAAAAACAATCTGTCCCAATAATCTTTAATTTTTTTTTAAATTTAAAAATGAATTTATTGTTATTATTAATCACATATTAATTAAGAAATTTTTAAAATAAGCTTAGATGATTTATTTAAAAATCAAATGTCAAATTAGTTCAGCATTCTTGCAATAGATGGCAGGCTAGTCTAACAGCCGATCCCCTAATGGCCTATATTTATATATTTTTATGCTTTTATAAAAGATACATAATATATAATAACATTTATAAAGTATTTATTGTTAAAAGATCAATGAAAATCAACCAAATGCATTAAATATTATTAGCTACCATTCTGACATCTCTTGGCAAATTTTTGAATTACTTGATTTTTTGGGCATACTTTCTTATTGGGAACACATGCGTAACGCCTTCGCTCCTATTCCGCCTTAACGAAGAGTTTTATGAATTTCAGATGTATTATCCGTGGATTTACGAGAATGGCGTAAAATTCACTAAAAGAGCGTGGATCAACGGCAAAGAACGATTATGCGTGGTGTCCGCTCTGCCACTACACTTTATCACTTGGATGGGAATTTATCCCGATGTTGGCCCTCTCTGGCTGCGCATCGTTAAAAGAGTCAATGGATTTTTTGCTATGATCTCGTCGTTTCATCTTTTCTTTTCGGCTGGATATCCGCTGATCACAATGAAAGAATTCAGCGGACTTGGCGATTATTTGTATTTATTTTTACTTTCCGTGCACACGTTCTACTCTCAAGTTTTGATCCGTAAAAAGTAAGTAATCTGGCGTGACTGATCGCACAGCTTTGGTAATTGAAAGTTGTGTTCTGTGCTTGTCCCACCAGATCTTTTGTGTCTAGTCTCCGCCGAATTATTAAAATTCAAGCATGGGAAAATTTTTATATTTTGTTACCATGGCAACCATTTCTTGTATGAAGTACAAGAGTAAAGTGTGCTTCAAAAGATTTCAATAGCAAAATGAGAATAACTTATACATTTTAAATAGCATCTAAAAAATAAGATTGGTTTTTGTTGAAACATTTTGTAAATTAAAATTAAATATACAAATTAAACACTAGATTATATGTTTCAAAGGTTTTATTAATTAAAAATGAACACTTGATACACATGGGCATTAATAGGAGGGTGCCGGGGAGGGAGGGGGAGCGCCCCCAGAAAGCTCCCTGCCCCAAGAAAAATTGAGAAAATATGGGGCTTTCAAGGCCTCCCGGAGGGTAGCTGGTCCCCCAGTGCCCCCCTCCCAGTCAAATTCTCTAGTTACGCCCATGTTGATACGTATTTCGACAATTCCTTGTCATTATCAGAAGTGATTACATTCTAATACATGAAAGTAGATACAACATATAATATAAATTTTAATCAAAATCGTTGGAGCAATTATATATGTGGTTGTATCTACTGTAAGGGGTATTTTGAATTTTTGTGATTTATAATTTAAAGAAGATTTTTTTTAATTTTTATTATAAATTTATTTATAAGTATAATTTTTTATATAATAAGGGGTACAAAATAAAAGAATTTGTGGGGACTACGCCCTAAATAAGAGTCTGAATCATAATGAATTTTAATTTCTTTCTTTTTTTTTCGGTTCCCCACCACACCCGAGCACTTCCAAGGAAAAGACAATACAAAATGTGTTTATTAAAGCTTTTGTGGTTTGAAATATTATTATTAGGAGAATTTTTAATTATAGACCACATTTTTGTATTAAATATTTATTAAAAATATATAAATACTGTACAACGTTTCGACTGCTTATTCTGCAGCCGTTATCAAGCACTGTGCACTTGCTCCGACTCAAGTGAACTGACTGTCATGTCCGTTGCTTGCCTCTTTATATACAGCGACGTCAGCGCGAAGCAACGGACATGACAGTCAGTTCACTTGAGTCGGACCAGGTGCATAGTGCTGATAACGGCGTAGAATAAGCAGTCGAAACGTTGTACAGATTATTATATTTTTAATAAATATTTAATACAAAAATGTGGTCTATAATTAAAATTCTCCTAATAATAACAATACAAAATGTTCCCAAAATTAAATTAAATCAATAAATTCTTTTTTTTACATATGAACACATATACGGTTTCACTACTTTCATGTATTAGAATGTAATCACTTCTGATAATGACAAGGAATTGTCGAAATACGTATCAAAATGGGCGTAACTAGAGAATTTGGCTGGAGGGGGGGGGGGGGGCATGGGACCAGCTATCCTCCGAGGGGCCTTGAAATCCCCATATTTTCTCAATTTTTCTTGGAGCAGGGAGCTTTCTGGGGGGCCACGAGCCTTCTGGGGAGGCCGGGCCCTCCCCCCCCCGGCACCCTCCTAGTTACGCCCATGCGTATCAAGTGTTCATTTTTAATTAATAAAACCTTTGAAACATATAACCTAGTGTTTAATTTGTATATTTAATTTTAATCTAAAAAAATAATTGATTTATATACAGTAGTTGTTTGTAGCTGGGAGATCGTAGTTGAGGACGATAAGGAGAATAAAAACCAGCCTTCGTTCTCTCTCTCACCACCTCAGTTTATTTGCAAATATTAATATTTCGGCTCCTATACAGGAGCCATCTTCAGTGCATATATGAATTTTATGAGAGAGATTGTCAATTCAGTAAAAATATAATCGAGAACAATTGAGCGCATGAGCCTCGTGTCTGGACGGTCTATGCCAGTCAACCAGACTCTCGATTATATTTTTACTGAATTGACAATCTCTCTCATAAAATTCATATATGCACTGAAGATGGCCCCTGTATAGGAGCCGAAATATTTGCCAAATAAACTGAGGTGGTGAGAGAGAGAACGAAGGCTGGTTTTTATTCTCCTTATCGTCCTTAATTGATTTATAAATTTTAATCAAAATCGTTGGAGCAAATTTTGAGAAAATCGAAAAAAATACATCAGTAAAGTACTAGTACTTTTTGGCCGATTTTGTTCAAAAACTTTACGTCACATGTTACCTAAAATAAATATAAAATTTCAACCTTCTAGCTCTTTTGGTTCTTGAGATATTCAGACCTCAAAACGTGTATATCCAAATCAAAATCTCCAATCCAATACTTTTTCTCTATATAGGTAAGAGAAAATAAAATCAAGCAATTCCTTTTTTTTGTTGTAGTGTACAAAAAATAAGTGATCTATTTGAAATGCTCGAGGATAATTGCGAGGCCTGGCCTGTCCGAGAGCCGGAGGAATATGCTCCGCCAATGCATATTGATGAAGTGCGCAAATCGCTGAAGAATCCCGGGGAATGGGAGAATCGGCATCCAGGCGAAGGAATTATGACCTACACTCTCCTGCAGAGCAACAAATTATTATTCTTTTATTCTCTACTCGCTTTTCTTATCTCTTCGATGTATCCGATTACACCAATTTTTCGTAAAGAAAGGTCATTGCCACATAAAGGTAAAATAAAATATGTGATCATAGATTAAGGGGCTTGAACATTATAGAATGCTTTTTATTTAAATAAGATGAATTCAAAAATATTTTTTTTTTTATATTTATACAAAACGCAAAAAAAAACGTTCTATTATGAAAATTTTAATTTTTTTTTTTTTTTTTAATTTAAAAATCATTAATATCCAACCTATAATAATTAAAATTAAATAAAGTGGGAACGAAGTCAAAAATAAATTTAAAAATTAACGGCCAAATAGTTCAGCAAACTGGCAAAAGATGGCAGGCTAGTCTAACAGCCGGCATTATCAGATCACTTATATGCCAATATTTTTATGCTGTTATAAATGATATTTATATTTATAAACCATTCATTATTAAAGATAAACGAAAATTAAACAAATACATGAGATTAAATAGAGCCCTACCAACATGCCATCTGTTGGCAAATTTTCGTAATAGTTGAACACTTTTTAAGACACCTAATGCCATCTTATCGGCGAAAACATGCGAACAGCTTTGCCTCCTCAAGCCCTTTAAATGCACCACGTTTTTTAAACATTCCGCTAGGATTATACAATAAATTATAATAGATATTCACCTGATGAAATGAGAAAATGAGGTTGTTATATATATTAGTGAAATTAGGAACAAATTGTATGACATATATGAGATTATAAATCATACAATGCGCCCTTGCGGTCAACTGGACTACTATATAAAAATTTGACATTTACGCCAACATAACCTCACTTTGTCAGATAAATATCTATAATAATTAATAATATCGCTTAGTACGTATTGAAAATTAAAGTAATCAGAATTAAATGAATGCTTTGCTCACTTTTATGATGATATAAACACCTAATTACTACGATGTCCCAGTCTAGTCTGTATATTAGGATAACTAATAAAGTTATTATTATTATTATTATTATTGCTAAAGGTAAGAGAAAGTTGTATGCTGTGCGTCCATTCACAACAGATTTTAGTCGTTTGTTATTTTGTTCTTTAAAATAAATTGCTAACTAAAGAGGATCTTTAATCCTAGTTATTTAAATTTTCGTATTAAAATTAATTTAGTGTTTATATCATCATGAAAGACAACTAAGCCATAAAAATGCATTAATTTAATTCTAATTCCTTTAATTTTCAATACCTATTAAGCAGGATTATTAATTATTATAGATATTCATCTGTCGAAGTGATGAAATAAGGTTATGTTATGACTAAATAATTGAAAGTGAAATTAGGAACAAATTGTATGAAATTATAAATAATACAATGCGCCCTGGCGGTCAACTGGCCAACTATATAAGAAATTGACATTTGGACGCTATCGACGCTAACATAACCTCAAAAACAAAACAAATTGCACCGGCCATGCCCGAAATCAGGCGTTGTCAGATGAAAAAAAAAGCCCTTTTCTTCTTTTTTTTTTTAGGTTATTTTTTAGTGAATGAATTTGAGACGCCCTGGTATCAACTAATTTACATTTTCCTCACCTACGGCGCTTGGGTCAACGCACTTTACATTCCAATTTTTGATTATACAATCGTCGGCTTTTTCCAATACATCACCGCCCATTTTGAGGCCGTTCAAATTCATTTAGAATCGTTAAAATTGATTACAGATAAATATAATTTCCGTAAAGAACTCATCAAATGCATCAAACATCACAAGAGCACACTCAAGTGAGTATACAAATTTGATTTCTTTTATTCGACTAATAAAAAAAAAAACTTTGTGCTTATTTCAGATATGGTGATTTGGTTGAAGAAACGTTAAATGTATATATGCTCTTTATTTATCTTATTTGGACTCTTTTAGTGGCCTTTTTGCTTTTACAAATATCGATGGTAAGAATAAAAATAAGTAAGTTACGTGACTCAGACTAGTGTGGCAACGGCGCATAAAATAAATCGCGTTTCAAGCTTTCAACTAACATATTTTTTCTCCAATTTACGATTTTTTTTTCGCAAATTGCCCTTTGTGTCTAAACTGATTTGGATTACTCATAGCGGAGTGTCCGTTTGTCCATTTGTCCGTGTGTTCGTCCGTCTGACTGTCACGCTCTGTTTAACCAGCTTCCTGGGCCAACAAGTGGAATTTGAAACCAAATTTGCAGTCTTGTAAAGGACGTTATGGAGAGTCCAGGAAAAATACTCGGGTCCTGAAATTCCTATAACTTTTTGAGTTATTATTTCCTAAAATTACGATTTCTCCCATAGGAAATATATAGAGCAATATTTATGTATTCATTGCATTTGTGTATTCTATGAATATAAACAAATCCTCAAGCAATCTAACATTCTTTTCCCCCACATACTCTCTTTTTCTCTTCTCATCACATGACCAATCCATCTCAACCTACTTTCCTGGATCTTTTTCGATACCTCCACCACTCCTCCCCGCCATTTCTCTCTTCTTGTTTTTCCCAATGCCCATCTTCACATGGGCGTACCCAGGATCAAATCTAGGGGGGGGCATGGGCAGATCATGGTCGTCCAGGGGGGCAAATCATGGTCGTCCAGATTGGGACATAGCTATTTTTAATATAGAGGGGAAAAGCCTTCGAATTAAAGGCCTAAAAACCTTCGAGTCCTAACAAAAATAATCATTCACCGCCGCTATCCACCAATTTTGTTTCGTTTCACCACTTTATAAACGTTTAATTTTTTTTTTTTTTTGCTTCTAGGGGGGCAGCTGTCCCCCTGCCCCTCGCTGGGTACGCCCATGCCCATCTTCACCATTCTCATTTCCGCCACATCCAACTTTCTTTCCTGTGCTTTCTTTATCACTCCTATAAATCATTGCGAGTCATACTACCGTGTTAAAAATGTTTCCCTTCGCCTTGGCATTTACCTTTCTATCGCACAGAAGGGGGCTCGGTGGTGTAGCGAGCTAGGGTATTGGCTTCTACAAAGAAGATCTCTGTTCAAACTCTGGGCGTGCAGGATTTTTTCATTAAATAAAAATATTTATTTAATGTAAACAAATCCTCAAGAAGACACTGGATTGGAATATTGGCAACAGCCCCCAAGCAACTCTACGAGGAGAGGGTGTTGCTGTGAGATCCCGTCCTGTGGAAGGGACGTAAAGAAGATTCCCTCTCAGTGATGCATTCTTCGAAAGGAGTAGTGCTGAGGGGAGTCAAACTAGGACATCCTTGGGTTGGATAAAAGGAACCGGGTGGAACCATAAATAAGGATTAGTTCACTAGATAGAAACGAACGCAGGAGGAGGAGTTAGAGATAGGAAATAATGTAACTTCACGGGGTGCTGATAGATGGCTACGGCCGGGTTTGAGGTGTGTGTTTCCGTGCACGAAAGCACTTTGGGTATATAAACGGGGATCCCGATTGGAATTTCAAATTAAATAAAAAAAAAAATCGCACAGAACTCCAGACAATTCATCTTGAATCCTGTGGTCTAGCACTTTATCAAGAAGCCACAATAGAGCCCAGATATTTAAATTCCCTGACTCTCTGCAGCTTTTTCCCCTGTAAATATACCTCTCCACTCATAGGCGTGGCCAGAAATCTTTGATGGGGGGTTTAGGATTTTTCTCCCCCCCCACCCCGACTAATGGGGCAGTGTAAGGCGTCTAATGAAATATATGACTGCCCTTTCCTGGATCTTTTCGATACCTCCACCACTCCTCCCCGCCATTTCTCTCTCTTGTTTTTCCCAACGCCCCAAAAGCCTTCGAATTAAAGGCCTAAAAACCCTCGAGTCCTAACAAAAAGAATCATTCACCGCCGCTATCCACCAATTTTGTTTCGTTTCACCACTTTATAAACGTTTAATTTTTTTTTTTTTTTTGCTTTCTAGGGGGGCGGCGCCCCCCTGGGCCCTCTTGAGGTGGCTCGGGCCCGCCCCCTTTCTTAATTAAGTGCCGCAATTTTTCAATCAACTCGTATCAGGCAATAAATAATGCAAAATCTCTTAATTTTATGTATATGCGCCTAAAGTACCGGGGTGTCTCTCATATGTGTTTCTCTTGACCAGCTCCTATCTCAGACCTCTTTAAGAAAATAAATAAAAAATTTATTTATATAATAAATTTTTATTATTTTTTCATTTGCGAGATTTAATCAATTTTAAGCGGCTTTAATTTTTTATAAAGCATAACAAAAATCAATTCTTTTCAATGGGAAAATTCTGAATTTTCTCGAATTTTTTTGCGTTTTATTTAATTTTTTTTTTTTTTTTTTTTTTAAGCTAAAGAAAATTATTATATTTTACTTTCTCTTACCCTATATATGAAATATATAGAGAGAGAAAGTATTTTGTATTATAGAGCTTATATATCTAGTCATGACTTGGGTCCAATGGGGGGGGGGGGTTTGAACCCCCAAACCCCCCCCCCCCGTGGCTACGCCTATGTCTCCACTCTTGACTTCACCGCCAAACCACAATTCATATAGCCAAGAAGAGGGTGGTCATGAATACGCTACTGTCTTTGTTTCCGTCCGTGAGAGTATTAAATAAATATTTCTGTTTTTTTTTTTTTTAGTTCGAAACTCTTTTATCCTTTGACTCATTTGTGATAGTTCTTGTCGTATCTATTGCAATAGTAAATCTGTTTATCATCTGCTTTTATGCTGAGTTTGTTAAAGAAGCGGTAAGAAAAAAAATTACTTTAAAATATTTGGATCGATCCTCTGGTCTAGAGAAAGAGAAAAAGATCTTTGTGTTGATTGCCTTGTCATACATTTTTTATAAAAATTAAATGAAATTTTATATCACGATCAAAATTAACATAATAATCAATTTTGGGGCCCCCGATATTCGTGCGCCTTGCTTATGATCCGCCACCGACGATCATATAAATAATTCGTGTTTGAACCTCCTTCAGGAGGAATGGATGGCACCCGAAGAGAGTGGCCTGTCTATTGATCCAAATATTTTGTTTTTGTGTTAAAATTAAATTAAAAATTAATCTAAACATTATCCATCAGAGTGTTCAAGTGCCGAATTCCCTCTACCAAACGGATTGGATCAACGCAGATCCTGTGAGCAAAAAGATTATTATAATATTTTATTCAAGATTACGAAGACCTTTTATCTTAACAACTGGCAAATTTGCTGAAATCACTTTGGATATGTGGGCAGGCGTGAGTATAAATAAACACTGCGCGTTAAAAATAAAGTAACATTTTTTCTTTTAAGAAGACTTGCTCTAATCTACCTTAAAAAGGGGGGCCGGAAAGAATTTGAGGGTGGGGGGGGAAAAAAATTTTTTTTAAAAATTAAAATAATATATTATTATATAATATTATAAAAAAAAAAAAAATATAAAAAAAAAAAAAAAAAAAAAAAAAAATTATTTAAAAAAAAATTAATATAATAAAAAATGTAAAAAAAATAAAAAAAAAAAAAATTTTTTTTAAAAAAAAAAAAAAAAAAAAAAAAAAAAAAAAAACCCCCCCCCCCCCCCCCCCAGGGGGCGGGGGCCCCCCCCCCCCCCCCCCCCCCTTAATGATACTCTAATTTAAGAAATCTCTTATTCATTTCTAAGTAAATTTAACACAAATACAAATCATTTTAATACAATTTAAATAAAATAAAGACAAAAATGTCGATTTTCATTTGAGGGACAAATCAACATAATCTCGATATGTTTTGTTGGATATTAATTCAAAATTTTGTTTTTATAAGAATTTCCAATAAAATAGACAGAGAAAAACTGAAATGGAAAGATTATTTTAAAATTTTAGAAATTTGGCGTTAATCAAAAAAATTTCGACATTTGTTTTGTCTTTAAATTGTAATTATTTATTAAAATGATATGGATTTGTGTTAAATTTACTTAAGTCTTTTTAAGAAGAAGCAAAGTGTTACGTTTCATTTTGACGCGCAGTGTAATATCCTATCACAGACACAATTCTAAGTTTCTTTTCTGTTTGTTTCAGGTAATCCGAGGCGCCTATTCATTTTATACTTTAATGCAACAAGTGAAATAAATTGGCCACATGCTGTGGCGAATCTGGGAAATTTTCCTGACACGCTATCAGGTCTATTCTCTAAAAAGACGTTAAAATTTAAAATAAACAAATAGGTGTTAAAAAGTAATGTAAAAACAATCCTATTCTCTAAACAAAGTTTTAACAGCGACGTTAACATGTTGCTTTTATCTCAAAGCTATCAAAATCATAATTTTAGGCTAAAGACGTTATTTTTATTTTAAACACGACGTTAAAATATTAAAGCCACCCCCTAGATATGACATTAATTTTTAACACTATTTACTAAATGTTAACACTTTGGCTTTAAAGTTTTTGTTTACAGAATACCTATTTGAGGCAAGGAAGTGATTTTGAATAGATTGTTTTTACATTACATTTTAACACCCATTTGTTGATTTTAAATTTTAACGTCTGTTTTTAGAGAATAGACCTGAATAAGTGTTCATCTTTTCTGTAAAAATTAATTGTATCTGATCACAAGTCTTTATGTCAGTCACACCAAATTTTTTTTTGTATAATATTTAGTTTATAATAGTATATTAAAACTCTAGAGGTAAAATTTAATATTTAATATTCTGTCCTCCATCTTTCCTATTCCTTTCCCTTTAAAGTGTTTGTAAGATAAATAAGTATACATTTTAATAAGAATACATTTACTTAAAATTCAGAGAAGTTAAAATTTTGAACGTCGGCATTAAGGGAAACGAGGAAACAGATATACGATTATTATTTGAAACTCCTACGGGGATCCCCGTTTATTTACCCAAGATGCAGTGACGGCTCTAGCTTATTCTCAGCGGGGGGATGGGGGGGGGAGGGGGGCAGTCAAAAAATATATAGGCTATATCAACAGAGAAACGAAAAATCTGGCTGCACATATATTGCCAGTTGAGAATCATAGTGGCGAATGCCCGAAATTCAACAATTCAAGAAAAGGCTCTTGAAAGTTTTATAAACATTTAAATAGCAGGGCAATCAGTGCCGCAACAAGGGCGGGACCGAGGGTTCACCAGCCCCGGGTACATTCAAGAAAGGGGCGCCAGCAACGTTTATACTTTTACAAAAAAAAATTGTATTATTCAGGTGAAGAGAAAAAATTATTAAATATTTTTTTGTTATTAGAAGGAATATTTAAATCTAATATTTATCTTATTTAATCGTCTGGTCTAGGGTGGAGGGGGGGGTAGGAATTAGTCCTGGGGCGCCAGAAGAATTTGGGGGGTGGAATTTTGGTTGTAAGCAGATTTAATGTTGAATATATTTTTAATAAAATATAATTTTTTTGGTATGGAAAAATACAAAATATTAAAAAAAAAAAAAAAAATGAAATAATCACAAGTAGAAAACACATGGGACTTAATATTGTCCCCCAATTTATAAACATGAGAAATTTTCTCAAAAATTCGCTCCCTTTCATTTTTTTCCCCAAAATTCGAAACCCTTTTTAAATAACATCCTTTACCACCCCCCCCCCTTGTATCCGCCTTTGACTGAATTTGATGAGTTCCCAATTAAGTTGCCCTGGTCTTAAGTGTTGTTTCTATTTTTAGAAAAAAATTCATATTTTATCTTATAGATTTTTGAATAAAATTGAAATATTTTGTTTGTTTATTTATAACGATAGCGTTTCGATTACCAAAAAATCTGGTGTGACTGGCGCACAGCACACAACTTTCTCTTACCTTCAGTAATCGAAAGTTGTGTACTGTGCTTGTCACACCTGATTTTTTGTACCGACATATATTTAGTTCCCGACAGTACGGAACATATGAATTCAGATGTAAAATTTATAAGTATGGGAAAATATTTATATTTTGTTACCATGGCAACCATTTCTCCTATCTTCCCTATAAAATACAAGGGTAAAGTGGCCTTCAGAAGATTTCAATTGCAAAATGAGAATATACATTTTAAAGAGCATCTAAAAAATAATTGATTTTCGAATTTTAAAAAAAATCGTTGGAGCAAATTTTGAGAAAATCGAAAAAAAACTGAAAAAGTACATCAGTAAAGTACTAGTACTCTTTGGCCGATTTTGATTAAAAGCTTATTTTTCCGGTCCCGGGGGTGTTTAACTTAAATATAAAATTTCAACCTCATAGCTTAATTTCTTCATGCTTAAAATTGAACACAGACACACCCACCCACACACACACCCACCCACACCCAGACAGACCATGTCGCGAAAACCACTTTTTTGGATTCAGGGGACCTCAAAACGTGAAGATCCATCAAAATCTCGACATCGAATTTTTGACATGAATCCAATACTTTCTCTCTATATATATATTACATATATACATAGGTAAGAGAAAGTAAAAGTAAGAGAAAATTGTGTGCCGTGCGGTCAATCACACCAGATTTTATAATATACTTATGGGATCATAAATATAGGTTTTTAATTTATATATCAGGCAATCAGGCTCTATGTACATTTTAATGTAAAATAAATATTGAATCCATAAAAATTTAGAAATTTTTTTTAGGCATTAAAAATAAAATAAGAATAATAAATTAAAAAATCTCACTTAATATTGTTTAAAATATAAAATTAATTAGACTTGTAAAAAAAACGAATAAAAATAAATCTAATAATAGAAAACAAATATAAATCTCTGAAGATAAACAAATCGAACGACAATCAGCCAACAACACATGAATGGCCGAGAAAGAGATAAAGTAGAGCGCTACTTTTGCACCGATAAAGAGAACCAAAACACCATAGTTACTCTTATCCCCACACTCTCATATGCAGAGGTTTCTAGAATCATCTCCTTCAATTTTGATGAAAAAAAATTATCTATTTACTCACACTCATGTTAAATTATCTTTTTAATTTGATATTATTTTTTATTTTGTATACAGATGAGAATACTTATAAAACGAAAAAGCATATTCAAAATAATTAATAATAAATTCTATATTTAATTCATTCATTTTACGGTTATGTAATAAAAAAAAATGAAAAGGATTAAGAAGGAAAATAAATACCTAGGAAAGTGAAGATAAGGTTGGAGGTCGGCGTGGAAATAATCGTGGAGAAAAGACATCGTGGATTACATCCTTGGGTGCTTGTTAATGAGGCGGCGGGAGCGGAGAGGATTTCGTTTGGAAGCTTCTTCACTGGCCGTGGAGCACATACTGAAGGTGGCGACGCCGGCAACTAGTGTCGAACAAACGAAACAATCATGTCACGTGACATCAATGCTGCTCTGCTATTGGTCAAATAATCAAAGGCATTATTTAAAAAAAAGAAATCTGGTGTGACTGGTCGCACAGCATACAACTTTCTCTTACCTTCGGTAATGAAAAGATGTGATCTGTGCTTGTCACACCAGATTTTTTTTTTTTTAATTTGAATCAAAATCAAACGAATTGAAACGTAATTTTTGAGAAAATTGAAAGCGATTTATCAGAAATCCTTAATAAAAAAAAAAAAAAAAAAAAAATTGAGCCTTGACTAGGATGAAATGTGAGAAAAGAATCGATCGAAGAGGCAAATGGAGAAAATAAAAGCTACGTGTTTGTTTTGGCCTGATTTTTAGGCAAACCGTCGTTATTTATCTACTGTAGTCATCAATTATTTCATTTTAGTACACAAAGATTTAATGGATTTCTTTTTATCCCCCCGTGCCACTCTCCCTTGGGGGTGAATCCATTATTTATGTAAAGAGAGATTTACTCTTTATACATATTTAATTTGGATTCCGCTTTGATTTAATTTTCATATTGCATAAAAGAATATTTAAATGAATTAAAAAATTTATTAAAGTCATTTTTCTATTATATATAAAAAAAATATAATAACCCCTAATCAAAGAGAAAAGAGACTCGCCGAGTAGCTACCGTAATAATTTCAATAAATTTTTTATCTCTAGAAATTCAGAAAAGAAAGGTCAAGGCTTTTTTATATTTCGGAGAAACTCTGTGTTGGGTGTTGCACAACTTTCCTTTGGAACGGCAACAAGAAAAACCACCTCGTCGGGGGTGGTTTTGAGTGGCCTTTTGCCCAAATAGAGGGTGACATACAGACAGACGGACATTATACTCCAAGAGCTGGCGACAAAAATGGGCAAGAGTTTTCTGAAGGCTAATATTTTCAGAATAGTGATGGAAAGATACTCTAGAGTCAGCACTTCCAGTATCGAAGCGGGAATAAGCCGGTAAATTTGCAGGAAGATGACTTTTCGCAAATGTCTCGAAAACTATGCGGTTTTCCGCAAAAATTCATCTATACAAAAATAATTGAAATTAAATTACAAACAAAAATGCTCTAGTAGTAAGGAAGAAGAAAAGAGCGATTGCAGCTAGGTTTATTTCGTTTAATAATCACTTCAAGCGACGTTTCGGTCAGATATACGACCATCATCAGGGCTGAAGCGGTCAACAAAATTCCCCAAAATGTCGAATGGCACAATCGTACAACTTATTTGTTGCCATTTAATAAGGACCAATAGGCTATGCGAGTCAATCTAACCTTGACTCGCATAGCCTATTGGTCCTTATTAAATGGCAACAAATAAGTTGTACGATTGTGCCATTCGACATTTTGGGGAATTTTGTTGACACCTTCAGCCCTGATGATGGTCGTATATCTGACCGAAACGTCGGCTTGAAGTGATTATTAAACGAAATAAACCTAGCTGCAATCGCTCTTTCTTTTCTTCCTTACTACAAGATCTACTCAGCTATCCACCTCACTCTAATAAAAATGCTCTAGTACGTAATCACGCTAAAGTGAACGGTTTAGGAGATATGGAGGGTTAAAATTTGTAATTCATATGAAAGGAGGCGATGAGATAGAGAAATATTTATATCTTGTTACCATGACAACATTGTTAGAATTATATATTTTACCCCTCCATATCTCCCGAACCGTTCACTTTAGCGTGATTATGTACTAGGCTATTTTTGTTTGTAATTTAATTTCGATTATTTTTGTATAGATGAATTTTTGCGGAAAACCGCATAGTTTTAGAGATATTTGCGAAAAACCATCTTCCCGCAACTTTACCGGCTTATTCCCGTCAAAGGCCCCGGTACTAGAGCTGATCTTTCCATCACTAAAATGCAACCTATTCTGAAAATATTAGCCTTCAGAAAACTCTAGCCCATAAATAGATATTTTTTTATATAAACCAACATGTATCAATCTAAGCAAAATTAAAAGTTTTGTTCCATCGTCCAAGTGGCGTAGATAGAGCAATTATTATAAACATTTTTCAATAATAACAATAAAAGAATACAATTTAATTAAAAGAATATAAAATTAATTAATCTAATAAGCTTTGAAAACAAAACGACCCACCCTAGTGGGCGATGCATTTGCTCGCCGAAGTCGAGGAAGGGGGTCCAGAGGGCGTAGGCCCCTGACAAGTGGTAAAGCCCGCCGAAGGCGGAATAACACGCACCAAAGTCCTCTCTACAAGATTATATGAGACTAAACTCATTTTTTGAAGAGAAAATTGAGTACTGTGAGTTCAGTCACACCATTTTTTATTATTTATTTAAAGAAAAAAAAAAAAAAATTTATTGAGATAAGTCCACTGCCCCCTGGACGTTTAGCAATATTATATTGATAAATAAAATTTATATGATCGAAATTAGGGAAATTCCCGGTTTAATAGAGAGGGCGTAACAGGAACAACAACCAGAGTCCAGTCTGGGGACCTGCTGGACCGGACTAATTAGCAAGGTCAACCGACATTATGGATGCTAACAACACACACACACACACCCTGACATTTGGCCTATCGAACAAAAAAAAAAAAAAATAACCCTCATGAAGGAAAAAAAGAATGGCAAGGTCATGCGTGGGGCGTGGTCCAGCGCAGTCTGTGCCTATGAAGAGAGAAAAAATGGATCAACCTCCTTCATTTCCCTCTCGAGAAAACATTTTACTAATTTCATTTTATTATTAAGAGCAACTATGGTTCAAATAAAATTGTGAGAAAAATAAAACAAAAATTGAAAAAATACATCAGTAAAGTACTAGTACTATTTGGTCGATTGGAATGAAATCCATGCTCATGCTTGGGACATGAATACTTAGCTAAAGTATAAAATTTGAGTATCGAGAGTTCGTTCCTTATTGAGTTATTTTATTTAATCCCCATTTTTTGATATTTCAGTTGAAATTCATTCAAATGATTGTGAAAATGACGTCAAATTCAAGCTAAAAGGAATCGCCTCCTTTTAATGGCAATTTCAAGAAAAGCAATAAAACAGCCATTTAAAAGCAATAAAATCTCTTTCAGAGAAATTTACATAAACATTATGTTTTGATATTTTAACTGGAATCGATCTTCTTGAAATTTAAGATTTTTTTCACAATAAATTAAATTGATTTCAAGTGAAATATCAAAGAATGTGGGTTAATGGGAATTACTCAAAAACGAAAAAACTCTCGTTACTCAAATTTTATACTTAAGCCAAGTACCATTGTCGCAAGTATTTCATGAAATTTCAATCACATCAGCCAAAGGGTACTAGTACTTTACTAATGTATTTTTTCAGTTTTTTTCGATTTCTCAAAATTCGCTTTAACGATTCAGGAGGGGAGGGGGGGTTGATCTTCCAGGAAGCCCTGGCGATCATTACTCTGAGGAAGGGGGGCAGTTATCGCACTAAAGATGACGAAAAGACTTAGATACGATGCCAAGTACAGGTAGGGGATTTGAGCACAGCTG
>JAKCPI010013534.1:0-12918 GCA_023213315.1 Euborellia annulipes
ATTGTTGGGCCAGCTTTTAGAAAAATTGGTTAATAAGAACATGGAGTTGTTTAGTAATTACATTCCTTTATCAATTTTTATTCTAATTTCCTGTTTATAAAGCAAGTTGCAGAGATCTTGCTTAGAGGTCCACATCTAGTGGGTACGTGGATGGCGACCACGAGCTGCCCTAGCTGGGACTGGTAGTACTTCTTTTCTTTGCGTGTCAGTCTCTTCCCTTGTATATATTCAACAACCGTCAGACCGTGAGACGGGCCGGTCTGTTCTATTCCTTCTCGGCCGCAAACCCCCCCCCCCATCCTATCCGACGGCCCCGCACCGCGGAATTAAGGCAAAGAAAGAAGAAGAGAAAGGCAAATTGCAGAGATAAATGCATTCTCAGGGGGTTTTGTATGAACGATGTTAGATGAAGTATATCCATCGCTCTGAGAAGGATCACCGGGGAAAGTTTTTTTTTTTTTTTTTTTTTTTTTTAAAAACATTCACACTTTTTCTCATTCACACTCACATTCATACACACATTCACACAGTCTTTTCGGCAACTTAGGCCATTTAAGACTTTGACGATAACCATTATTTAGAATTTATCTATTATTGGGGTCCAAGCATTCTTATTTAAGCCATTTGGTATCCAAATGGCTTAAATAAAATCATCGGACTGCCTGGGGTCCGAACCCGAGACGTTTGGTATACGAGGTAAGCACGCTAACCTCTACACCACCGGGGAAAGTTGTAAATTTCTGAAAATTTATCAACATGGAAAAATATTCATATTCTGTTACCATGGCAACCATTTCTATGAAGCACAAGAGTAAAGTATGCTTCAAAGAATTTCAAGGGTAAAATGAAGATATACCAACAACGTTTTTGAAGAGATCAAAGGGGATGGGAAAGCAATCAGGGAGAGTATCTGCTCGCAAAATAAAAAAAAAAATAAAAAATTTGAAAAATATTTTTAAAAAAATAAATAAATAAAAGGAATTAAAATTTTGATGGTTGATGATATCTTCTGGTTGGTGTGGAATGTGATGATGTTTCGGTCGCAGCGGGCCAATCTTTGTCCGAACCGCAAGTGAAGGCGAAGGTTTCTCGGCAAATATGTCCAAGTGTTGGACGTCTCTCGGCGGAGACAAGAAAATGTAGTTTTGGCAGTCTCTCTCTCCCAGACAATAGCGAGTATGGTATACGGGCAGCCCAACAGCCAGCAAACGAGAAATCTGTTGACGACGACACCCGGACTCTGGTCCAGGGGATCGTTGCATACAGACAGACAGACAGACTATTTTGCGGAACCCACTTTTTTTTGACTCAAGCGACCTCAAAACATTTATTTCCATCAAAATCTAGACATCGAATTTTTGACATGATCAAAATACTTTACCTCTATATATTACATATATAGGTAAGAGAAAGTAAAAAAGATAGATGTAGTTAGCAAGTAGCATTTAAATAGAAATTGAGAGAGAGAAATTTTATTATTGAATTAATTCGCTTCAACTAAGAGAGAGATGGGAGTGGTCCATTGATCCTAAAGATAAACAACAAATCCTGAGGGTTTTGTCCATTTATCCCCTTGGCAGCGTCTTTTCGCCATTTCGTCTTTTCCCTTCCCCCCCCCGTCCCCTCCCATCAAGGTATGTCTGTCTGTGAGTTCGTAATTCAGATTAGAAGAGAGGATTTTGTGTTTGGCTTTGGAATTAATAAATCATCTTCTTCTTCTCTCTACCTCAATTGGGGAATTAAGAGGTAAGTAGTACGTAACTATCTCTCTTTAAAGTTACGCTTCCCTTTACAAATTCTAATTATCTACAAACACACAATATTCATATTTTAATTAAATGCTGGCGTTTGAATAAATAACAAAGAAACAAAAGTTGATCTATCTTTAGGTAAAGTATATTTATTTCAACTTTATTGGGATTAAATAATCTTTTTCTTTTCATTTTTGTTGAGAATAAATCCTTTAATGAAATTTGGTCCAAGACTGAAGACAAACGTCTTAATTATTAGACATTAAATTTTAAAGATTTCGTTTAAGTGATGATTAAAAAATCGTGTCTTTTTCTAATTACGACTCACTCAAAATTTCATGAACCTTTTCTTGAAAGATTTTAATTTAAAAATCGATAATTTTATTGTCTATTGTCTCCGAGGTGCTTTCTTGCACAAAAACACACACCTCAAACCCAACAGGCCTCTGGCCCGAGTAATCCCGCGAAGTTACATTATTTCCCATCACTAACTCCTCCTACTGCGTTCGTTTCTAGCTAATGAACTAATCCTTATTTCTGGTTCAAACCGGTTCCTTTCTCCAACCTCTTCTATGCAAGGTAGAATGTCCTAGTTTGAGGAGGAACTCTCTCAGCACCGATATCACTGAGAGGGAACCACCTTCTTTACTTCTCTTCCACAGGACTGGATGTGAGAGCAACTCCCTCTCCTCGTAGAATTGCCAGGGGTCTATTGTGGTAGAATCGAATATTCCAATCCAGTAATTGATTTGTTTTTAGGCTATTAAATAAATGTTTATATTTAATGAAAAAAAATCCCGCACACCAAGAATTTGAACACGGATCTCCTTTGTAGAAGCCGACACCCTAGCCCGTTACACCAGCAAGTCCCTATATATTATAATTATTATTTGAAGGAGGTATATAGCTGAGGCCCTAGTTTATTAATAAATTTAAATACAACTAGTTGCCTGCTCATTCATTCTACCTATTTGATTATCAACACTCAGCTATATACCTCCTTCAAATAAATCCAAGAAGAGCGCTATTTGAACATCTTTGATAACACTGTGTGATGGAGATACTGAACAATGAATCAGTCCTGAAGATGGTTCCATATGTGACCTAAACGTCGGTGATGGTTTATTAATAAATTGAAATAAAACTAGCTGCTTGCTCATTCATTCTACCTATATAGATTATTATTCTGCTGGTGTAACTGGCTAGGGTGTCGACTTCTCCAAAGGAGATCCGTGTTCAAATCCTTGGTGTGCGGGATTTTTTCATAAATAAAAACATTTATTTAATATAAACAAATCCTCAAGAAAGTACTGAATTGGAATATTCGATCCCACCACAATAGACCCCTGGCAATTCTACGAGGAGAGGGAATTGCTCTCACATCCAGTCCTGTGGAAGAGAAGTAAAGAAGGTTCCATCTCAGTGATGTCGGTGCTGAGGGAGTCCCTCCTCAAACTATGACATTCTACCTGGCATAGAAGAGGTTGGAAAAAGGTACCGGTTTGAACCAGAAATAAGGATTAGTTCATTAGCTAGAAACGAACGCAGTAGGAGGAGTTAGTGAGAGGAAAGAAAATACCTTCACGGAATGTCGGTAGGTGGCTAGGGGCCGGTTGGGTTTGAGGTGTGTGTTTTCGTGCAAGAAAGCCCCTCGAAGACAATAGACAATAAAAGTAGAGATTTTTAAATTAAAATCTTTCAAGAAAAGAACAGAATTAGGTGCATGAAATTTTGATTTATTTAAGAGGATGAAAAAAAAATTTTAAAGTAAGTTAATTTTTTTTATATCATTCTTTCTCACTTCTTTTAACAACAAAATTGCCAAAGGAGAGGACTTCACGAAGAGAAGGTGTCTGTCGTTTTCTCTCTTGTTGAAATATTTTCAGTCATTAAGTGAAGGAGAGGAAGAAGAATATGTTGTTCAACATTCACTCTCTTCTTCTTCTTCTTCACTTCACTTCACTTTGTTAGTTTAAAGAGCGATGTGCAAAGTGGGAACGCCTTCACACCAACCACAAGACAACAACCCTTGTTGCGTTTAAGGGATAAATTTTGCTAATGAGTCTGGATTCTTAGGTTAAACATTAAAAATAAGGAAGAGAGGAGTGTGTAAAATATAAAAAATACTTAAAAATGACAGAATTAAAATTTAACTAAGAATATGAATGAGGTGATTGCAATCACAAGAGGACACAAGTAATTAATACAAAATGCGGTCTATAATTAAAAACTCCCATAATTGTAAGAAACTTGACATTAGTGAATAGCAAACAATTCCCATTCTGGTTCTAAAAACAACTTATATTGTGAGATTACTCGATACATAATTAGTGTTAGTGGTTAGTACTAATATTTAGCACGTGTTAATCCGTGTTAAAAGAGGGCGTTCCCTTAATTAACAAGGGGTTGGGCTGTGACATCCTGTCCTATGGCGGGGAAATAAAGAAGTTCCCTCTCAGTGATGAATTCCTTGCTGCTGAGGAAGTCCTTCCTCAAACTAGGACATTCTCCCTAGCTTATAAGAGGTTGGATTAAAGGAACTGGAATTTAATTCTCGAATATTTGTTGTTGCATTGTGTCCTATCAATAGATGTTGACTTGGGGTTACGTGTGGCACAAGCCCCTAAGAGTATATCAGGAGAGCTGGCCAAAAATCATAAAAGTAAATGAATATATTTGTGTAGATATTTTGAAGAAATTTGATTATAATTAATTTTTCAAAACATTCAAATTTTTTCACCGTTACTCCCACGTTTCTAATCGACTATTTAATTTGAAATAGATTAGTTAAAAATTGTGAATGTTTATAGAAGATATCGTAATGTATTCAGTTTAGTTTTCCAAAAAAAAAAATAAAAAAAAAAAACACAGAACGCGAGATTAATATCCACTGCAAAATCAGCGGTATCGCTGCGATAATCATACACTAGATATATATTTTCTATTTCATTATATAGCCTACATGTGTATGGGAATTGTAAAATAAAAATTCGAATTTATTTACAATTTTAAATTTTAATATTTTATTAATAAAATAAAACAGTCTTATTTCAAAATATAATAAACTGAAATAATAATAAATAATAATAATCACAAAAGAATAAAAATAAATAAAAGTATTGTCACAAAAGGTTGTTGCGACATCCTGTCCTATAGAAGGGACGTAAAGAAGTTTCCCGATCAGTGATGCATTCTTCGAAAGGAGTAGGTGCTGAGGGAGTTCCTCCTCAAACTAGGACATTCTCTCTAGCTTATAAGAGGTTGGTTAAAATGAAAAGTTGGTTTAGAACAGAAATAAGGATTAGCTTGTTAGCTAGAAATGATGTAACTTCACGGGGTGCCGGTAGATGGCTACGACCAGAGGGCGGTTGAGTATGAGGTGTGTATCTTCGTACATCTCGGGTAAATAAATGGGGATACCGGTATTTCAAATAAGAAATAAATGAAATGTCCCATGTAAGGAGATATTTCCTTTAATCTCGAAGACTTGCACAAATATAGTGAAGCCAACGTAAAATAGACACAATTTAAGAACAAATTTTCAAACAAAGTTTGTATTCAGCAAATGATAATTTCACAAAAAACAAGATACACTTTTGTGTATTCCATCATGAAAATGTGTCTTTATTTATGAATTATGTGAAAAAATAAAGAAAGAAAGAGAGCAAATGAGAGATATAAAAATTACTTTAGCTTTCCGTTATCCATCTGTGCTTTTTTTTACTTTTTTTTATTTCTGGTCATCTATAGTTTTTTTTTTTTTTTTTTTTTATCTCTCTGGGTTATTATTTAACGAATATCTATTGTCAGAAATGGAACGATAAACATCCACTTGATTGGATTCAAACCCAATGAGCCACGGAGCAGGAGAGCAACAAAAAAAAAATAATAATAAAATAAAGTAACGTTGAATTTATGACGATATTTTTCGTAAAGAGAGGATTTCATTTAAAATTTATAGATTTCCAGCGTGTTCTTTTTTTTTATTTTAATAACTTAAGAAATATCTGATTTGAAAGACGACATTTCAAAGAAACATCAGATGCCGAAAAAAGTCTTAAATTTAAAAAAGGTGTTCGAGAAGTTTAGCTTCTATTAATAGGTTAAGAGATCTTTTCATTAGATTTCAACTCTGGAACTTAGGCTCTTGTTGAAACAATTGACCTACTAGGTGATAAGTTTCAAGTTTTATTTGTGAAATAATACCTACCATTACAGTCATTTAAATTGATTATGTTTCCTACGAGGAGAGTTGCTATGACATCCCGTCATGTGGAAGGGTCGTAAAGAAGGTTTCCTCTCAGTGATGCACACTTCCAAAGGAGTAGGTGCTGAGGGAAGCCCTTCTCAAAGTAGGACATCCTCCCTACCATAGAAGAGGTTGGATAAAAGGAACCAGGTGGGACCAAAAATAAGGATTAGTTCACTAGCTTTAAACAAACAGGTGGAGGAGTTAGAGATACGAAATAATATAACCGATGGATGGTTTGAGATGTGTGTCTTCGTGCACCGGGTAAATAAACGGGGATCCTGATAGGAATTGCAAAATAAATAAATAAATGCATCACCTAGTATATAATTTTGAATAATATTGCATAAATTTTTATATTTATTTATCGGGGAGTGAAATGATGGTTAATGGTATTGTTTTTTTCTTTTAAGAATTTAATCTCAGCTGACAATTCGGTTCATGGTTCAGAACATCCTCAGAAAGTCATTATTATCAAGTCTCAAAGGTAGATTTTATACATAGTCAAAACTTATAAAAATAAATTTTCTACATCAATTAGTCCTTGACCCGTGATAAAGCATTTTGTGCTGGAGGGTTGGTTCGCTTCCCGTTCAATCGATTGAAATAAATAGATGTTTAAATGGCCTCAGATGCCAAACCTTAAACAAATTTAACAAAATGTCTCTATGGACTCAGAAAAGATAAAAGACTGAAAAGAAAAAAAAATTGTAAGATTAGATGAATAAAATGAGAATGGTTACACCAGATTTTTTTGTCTAAAATTAATAAGTAGGCTATACATAGATCTATACATTTAGTTATAATTAATTTTCACTAACTTTTACTTTAATTATTATAATTATTTGAAATTTGTATCTAGATCCACGTTTATTTACCCAAGGTGCTTTCGTGCACGAAGACTCACACCTCGAAATGGCCTGGCCGGAGCCATCTACCGGAACCCCGAGAACTTACATCATTTCCTATTTCTAACTCTTCCTCCTGCATTCATTTCTAGCTAACGAGCTAATCCTTATTCCTAATTCCACCTGCTTCCTTTTATCCAACCTCTTCTATGTTAGGGAGGATGACCTAGTTTGTGGAGGAACTCCCTCAGCAACTACTACTTTCGAAGAATGCATCTTCTTTACGTCCCTTTCACAGGACGGAATGTTACAGCAACTCTCTAAATGGCTGAAAAAGACCTTAACTAAATTTAAAAGATGGACACAAATACAAACAGACAAATCTTTTGTTATATTTATATTCAAGATGTAATAAATGTATTTTTTGAAATTATTCTCTTATTCAAATTACTCTTCTTTATTTTTGTTTTAATTTTATTTAGTTTTTCTTCTTTCTCCACTCCATTTGTTAATCCTATTTGTCAGAATTAGGAGAGGATTGAATGAAATCCCCTCCCCCTTGACTCTTTCCACTTGGTCGATACATTTTAGAGAGTCCTTCAAACTTTAAATGAGTTGCTATTGTTGTTTAGTGTGCGCTCTCTCTCTCTCTCTCTCTCTCTCTCTAATAGAGCACCTAAGTGAGTAACTGTGAGTACCTTAACAACGGATAATCTAATCACTCCACTCTAATGGCAAATGAAAAAAGAAGAAATATCTCTTTGAATAAAATAAAAAAATCTTTAATATTCTTTTTAAAGGCAAGTCATTGAAGTAAAAAAAAAAGATTTCAAGATTTTGATATTTATAAAAAAATAGGGCAAAAGAAATTAAAAATAACTAGCCGCCAGTCTAAGGCGGACCTTGCATCTGGTCAGTGCAGCTTTAGAAGAAATTTTTTTTTATATTTATTTCGTGAAAATAATAAAATTCAGGAATGAAAATTTGAAGAAAACGCAGTAAGAATTTTTTCTTTAAAAATATTTAGGCCTATTTCTAACAGCTAACGTTTCGGCTTTGGCCAAAGCCTTCCTAAGAGCTGTTAGCTGTCATTATGTACATATATCAGATGATAGTGTACTGCCCTAGAGTCAATTGTCACGTTAGACACCAAAGAGATTTTGAATTAGTGATAGAAAAAGGAAAAAGTTTTTTCTTAAACTAAAAGCTTTTTCTCTAATGTTATACAAGGCTGTATTAAAATTCAATACTAAATACAATTCCAAATATATGCATATAATGACAACATCTCCGAGAATGGCTTTGATCAAAGCGACCGAAACGCCAGATGTGAGAAATATATTTTTTTTAAGAAAAAATTCTTCAAACTTTCATTCCTGATACAACTTCCAGGAGCCATGAAATAACCTTATACTAATAAAATTCATTAATCTTCCCCTCCCCCACCCCAACTCCAATGCTTTCTCTCTCTATATGTATATTAACATAAATATATAGGTAAAAGAAAGTAAAAATTACGAAAAGCTGCCTACACAGAGTGTGACAAACATTAGCGAATTATATACTAGATACCAGTCTGCAAAACCCGCCTTCGGCGGCCCAAGCCGAGCAATTGCAAAATTTTTAAATTTTAAATTTCTAACTCCGCTCAACTCTGACTCTGACCAATCAACGAGAGGGAGTTCTCACAGCTTACCAGTACATATATCGGACATGCACCGGAAATGAAGCACTTTATATAAAGTAATGATATTTACTTATTAAATCTAATTTGAAAGTGTAAATTTATTGAGAATAGCAGATTCTCTTATTTTTTTTATTTATTTTGAAATTCCTATTGAGATCCCCGTTTATTTACCCGAGGTGCTTTTGTGCACGAAGACACACACCTCAAACCCAACCGGCCTCTGGCCGTAGCCATCTACCGGCACCTCGTGAAGTTACATCATTTCCTATCTCTAGCTCTTCATCCTGTTTTCGTCTCTAGCTAGTGAACTAATCCTTATTTCTGGTTCCACTCGGCTGCTTTTATTTAACCTCTTCTCTATGCTATGGAGGATGTCCTAGTTTGAGGAGGGACTCCCTCAGCACCGGCGTGTAGCTAACTCCTTTCGAAGAATGCAGCAGATTCTCTTAAAACTCCAGTTTTCACTACTATTATACTGTATAGTGGTCTAGTAGTCTTAATTAAGTCTAGTCCTCTTTCATAAAACAATCTTGTGCGACTGATCGCACATCACACAACTTCCTCTTGCAGTAATCGAAAGTTGTGTTCTGTTCTTGTCACACCAGATTTTCGTGTCGACATATATTTAGTTTCCATCGACCGGCAAGATGTAAAATTTTTATGGAAAAACATTTATATTATGTTATCATGGCAACCATTTCTCCTATCTTTCCTATGAAGTACAAGAGTAAGTGTGCTTCAAAAGATTTCAAGAGAAAAATGAGAATATACATTTTTTTTTTTTTAAACATTCACACTTTTTCTCATTCACACTCACACTCACACACACATTCACAATACATTTTAAAGAGGATCTAAAAAATAATTATTTAAAATTGTTGAAACAAAAAAGACTCTAAATAAATAATAATAATAATAATAATTTAAATTCTATATGGCCTAAGATGCCTAAAGGATTTAAAAGAAATAACAATCATGTAAATATAATAAATTTTGTAGAACGAAATTATCACTTATTTAATGTCATTACAATAAATTACATTTAATTCAAACTTGCATTAAAGAATTCATTGTTTTAAACCAACATGAATGAAAAAAAAAAAAAATTGTCAGTAAGTCGAAAAGGGAAGAAGAAGAAGAAGATTTAGTAGAACAACCGTAATTCAAACTGTGACCGCTAGATGTATATATATATATAAGAAGGAGAGGTGGGAGTTCTTCTTTAGGTAGTAGAGAAGAGACAGAGAAGGAGAGAGAGAGAGAAAAACCTAGAGCTTCAGCCTCCGGCTTCAATTAATTATCTTTTACATGGCCGAGTTGAACAGAAGGAACAAAGAAAGAGAGAGAGAGATGGTTTTAGTGGTTGCTGCTCGTCTTCTTTTGCAAAATAAGCTTAAAATTCATCTCTTGCCGCTGTTACGTACTGGATAAAAAAAAAAAAAAAGAAGAAGGAGAGAGAAACCACAATTCTAATGAAATAATAACCAATGGGGTCGGTCAAAAAGATCTCTGTTTATGTTACAGGTGAATATATCTTATGTTCATTCTATTCAGTCGTTTTATTATATAGTGGAAATAGTTAAAGAGGATAAAATCCTTGATTGTTAGATTTTCAGGTATTCAGAAATTATTATTATTTGAAATTCCTATCGGGATCCCCGTTTGCTAACGTGCACGTGCACTAGGGAATACACCTCAAACCCATACGGCTATTAGCCGTAGCCATCTACCGGCAACCCGAGAAATTGCATTATTTCCTATCTCTAAATCCTCCTCCTGCGTTCATTTCTAGTTATTGACTTATCTATTATTGCTGGTTCCTTTTTTCAACCTCTCTTATGCTAGGGAGGATGTCCTAGTTTGAGGAGACAATCCCTCAGCACCTTCTCCTTTCGATAGAATGCATCACTAAGAGGGAACCTTCTTTACGTCCCTTCTACAGGACAGGATGTCACAGCAACTCCCTCTCCTCGTAGAGTTGCTTGGGGGCTACTCTAGTGAGACCCAATATTCCAATCCAGTGTCTACTTAAGATATAATTAGCTCTCTGACGCATACGGAAAGTTTTGTGAAGCTAGTAACTTAATAAAGGCATCATTTATAAAAATTATTTTAAAATTAAAATAATTAAAGCAAATTTAATTTTTTAACAAAAATTAAAAAAAAAATTCCAAAAAAAATCTATAAACAAGCCCTGTGTTCCTAATTTCACCCGTTATACTGAACTTTCGGTGGCTATTGTGTTGAGATTCGTTATTTCATGTTTTAAATTAATATGCCCTCGGGCTTGGGTGTAGTTAATAGCGCGCCTGTCTAGGGTGGAGGGTTCAAAGAATTTCTTTAGAAACTACATAATAAATTTTGTAACTAGTGGTAGACTTTGGAGTATGTAGTGCGTAGCAATAGATGAATTGCCCCTGCAACATATGCAACCGATGCGTTAAGCTGTCGAATTGGAAGCCTGAAAACTAGGCGGGTATATTCTTCTATTATATTATCAAATATCGAAAAGCGCCCTTGGGCTCGGTGTAGTCGGTAGCGCGCCTGTCTTGTATACCAAGAGTTGAGGGATCGGATCCTAGGCAGTCCGATGGTTTTAGTTAAGCCATTTAGATACCAAATATTAATTTAGCAAATACAATTTTTACTTTTAAGGATACCAAGGAGGCCTATATAAAAAAAAAAAGTATTGTAATCATAAAAAAAAATATTCTACTTTGATAATTCTTGACGTTTTAGGCCTCCAAAAAACCATTGTCTGTGTGTGTGAACACGAATACTTAAAACATTCTAGCAGCCAGATCGATGAAGGTATATAGGCCTACTTATATATTTATATATATTTTAATATGTATATCTATCTATCTACAAACTATATAATAGCGGACTGTCCGTCCGTCCGTCTGGGACAGAGCGGGACGCTCTGTTTGACCAACTTCCCCTTTGGAATTTTGAACCGAAATTTTACAGTCCTATAGAGAAAGTTATGGAGCAGTCCAGGAAAAATACTCGGGCCACAAATTCTCAAAATGAGAAGCTCAAAAATTCCAGGAAATTAAAATTCCCCTTTGGAAAACATTGAGTTTTGTCTTGGCTTATGAAAGATTAAAGCCAAATTAAAAAATTAAAGCCAATTAAAATTAATTAAAATAATTAAATCTCTCAAATGAAAATTAATAAAATTTGTTATATAATTAAATTTTTAATATTTTCTTTAGGGATTGGATAAAGACAGACATACGGACGTACATCCCAATATTATATACGTATATACAGATTTTTATTTTTTTTTTAGACAATACCATTTTCTCACAAATAAATGTATGGGAACAGTAGTACTTGAGTGTAAGAGATTTGCAAATTTGGGGCAAAATAATTTATAGGTAACCATGCCAAACATGGGTAAAAAATAGTACTAATTATAATTATTTTTCATTCTTGATTTTACGTATATTTATAGAGAATATTGTTAAAAGTTAATAATGAATACTGCCAGACACTTACCATGGGCCATAACTCTTGCCAGACGCTCCAAAGTTACCAAAAGTATGAAACTATACTCATTTTCATTCTTGATTTTTATATATGCTATTCAGGGAACCATTTCAAAACTATTTGTAAGCTGCCAGATCAATCGGTTGGGCCAAACATCCCGCCAGACATAGATAAAGTGTCGCTAGACGTCTGTGCGCGAGCATATTCTATAATTTCATATCTTTTTAATGAAAGGTCATTTATACGTCCAATTCAATTCAAAAATATTCCTGTTTTTTGCTTATTATTAAAAACCACAAAATACTATTTTATTGCTGTTCGTTTGTTCATAATTTTCATTAAGAGTTCAAAAGTATTAATATTTTATTATTCTTTAATTAACGTTTTAAATGAGCGTTAAAAATTACTGAGACTTTGAGAAAAGTTAGTTGTTTTTCCCTATCTTTAACATTACGAATAGCGACACTTTAGGTGTGTCTGTTATGGGATGTTTGGCCCAACCGATTGGTCTGGCAGCTTACAAATATTCTTGAATTGTCTCCTGAATAGCATATATAAAAATCAAGAATGAGAAAATGAGTATAGTTTCATACTTTTTTTGGTAACTTTGGAGCGTCTGGCAAGAGTTATGGCCCATGGTAAGTGTCTGGCAGTATTCATTATTAACTTTAACAATATTCTCTATAAATATACGTAAAAATCAAGAATGAGAAAATAAGTATAATTAGTACTATTTTTACCCATGTTTGGCACTTGGTTACCTATGGTCTGCCCACGCCCCAAATTTGCAAATATGCTTACACTCAAAGTACGTACTAACACTACTTTATCCCATACATTTTATTTGTGAGAAAATGAGTATTGTCTGGGGGCTCTGCCTCTCTCTAT
>JAKCPI010013535.1:0-41604 GCA_023213315.1 Euborellia annulipes
CACTCGAATCTGAGAGCAATAGTTTTATTTGTTGAAAACAGAGATATAGGTCACTTATTTATTATATTAGTTCAAGAATAAATAAATGACGACACTTCATTGATCGTTTTATTCTAAAACAGTATAAGTATTTTTTTTTTTTTTTTTTTAATAGAGATGTCGAATACATCATCATCGCTTTACTGTCATTATTCATTTTTTTTTTTTTTTTTTTTTTTTTTTTTTTTTTTTGAATTTCATGAAAATTCTTTTTTAATCAAGAATAAATAAATAATGAAATTCTTTATATTCTAAAAAAGCGTAGAAGACAATTTATTATTTTTCTTTTAATAAGCCCTCCACTTTTAATACTCCTATTGTGGGAAATCGAAACTCGCGTTTTGACCTCTCTAGAGATAATGGAGCTCTCCTCTATAGATCATATATTCCTAAAAGGGGGAGTGCCGCCTGCCCATGGGTAGTGCGGACGGTTACAAACAATCAAAGGCCTGTGAGTTAGCTAGCTCACTACCATCAAATAAGTATTCTCTATTAGTTAATGTATTTTATCGCTTGTTGAATGCAATAATTGCATATTAGAAATATTTTAATTTAGACTTTTGTGAGAATTTAGTCCTATATATTAATTTATTTTTTTAAGAATCTACGTTCGGAATCTTAAAATATCGATACCCAAATGGCCGGGAATATTAGTCAAAGGTAGCGAATTAAGCTAGTAGGCTAAATAAAATAAATTAGGTTAAAATTAATTTTTATAACCTTTTAAGTCTTAGCCTAACGATACTCAAATTATTTAAATACGATACAGCGCGGGTTCGGACTACCAGGTAGTCCGATAATTTTATTTAAGCCATTTGGATATCAAACGATGTGTATGGAGTGTATGTGTGTGTGGATGAGAAAAAAGTGTGAGTGTTAAGGTGCGCGTCTCGAAAAACCATTAGGACACGATTGACTACCGAGTTACTCGAGGCGGCAAGAGATGGCGTTAGTTTTTCCCATTGGAATACAAGGGAATTATTCCATTTCATTTTTAAGATTCCAGCTAGTTATTTAAGGGTAAAAAATTTATTATTTTTTAACACAATGATTACTAATTTAATTATCTATAAGTTATATGTGAATTTTTTAAAAATATCTTTTATTTAATGCGATTAATCTAAAAAAAAATTTTATTTTTTCGAAAATCAAAAAAAGGGCTTCTATAAGTTGCAGACATTTTAAATAGCTTTAATTTAAAAAAAAAAAATTGAGGTCGATAGCTTCAAAATTGTGGCCGCTGAAAACTCCCAAAATTAGCACCCCGAGACGCGCACCTTAAAAAAAAAAATACGATATGGGGCCCCATACACATTTATTTATACAATTTGGCATCCAAATGATTTCAATAAATATTTTTCGGACTGTCTGGGATCCGAATCGGAGCCTTTTGGCTTTAAGATTAACAAGTCAACATTTCTAACCTCTCGGTCACTGGAGAGGGGGAGGATTTTATAAAGTTCTACAATACATTCCTTTCTACTACTAAATTTCAAATAAAGATAAAAGTAAATAAAATTGAAATGAATACGTAATAATAAAAACCTCTCAAAAGGAAGTTCTCTCTCCTCTCTTTCTTTTCCCTTTGAATTTAAGATTAGGCCTATATACAACTTTCTTGGTATCCAAAAAGAAGATATTTTTAGAATATCTTTTATGAAACTATTAACCCGTCATTCCATCTGGGAGTAATGGAGTGGTTGGGCAAAATAGGCCTAAAAAATCCAATCTATAGAGAGAGATTTTGAATTTTGAATAGAAGAGAGATATGATGAGATTTCTCAATCCATTCTCTTTTTTTCTCTACATTTGGAAAGTTTAAAAAATAATTTTTTTTTTTTTTCTTTTCTCTAAAAGGAAAAAAAGAAGGAAATATATGCTTCTATGATTAAATATGTAAAAATATTCAAAACAGAACTGTGAAAGAATAATTGATTAAAAAAAAAGAAGAAATATACATTTGCATGAAAATCATGGAGACAATTGTGTTCGTATGAAAATTGGAATTTATAGAATATTTATTTTACATTTATCTCCCCATAATCGAAAATGGGATTATCTTTAAGAACGTCCAGTATTGAAATAATATTTTTGAAAAATAAATATAAAGTTTTAACGGGCTACGGGAGAGAAGTTTTTCCCGCTAAGATGGCGTTGTGTGTCATTAAAAGTATGCCCAAATATCAAGTAATTCAAAAATTTGCCAAGAGATGTCAGAATGGTAGCTAATAATATTTAATGCATTTTCATTGATCTTTTAACAATAAATACTTTATAAATGTTATTATATATTATCTATCTTTTATAAAAGCATAAAAATATATAAATATAGGCTAGATATAGGCCAAAAGGGGATCAGCTGTTAGACTAGCCTGCCATCTATTGCAAGAATGCTGAACTAATTTGGCAGTTGAATTTTAAATAAATCATCTAAGTTTATTTTAAAAATTTCTTAATTAATATGTGATTAATAATAACAATAAATTCATTTTTTTTTTTTTTTTTTTTTTTTAACATTCACACTTTTTTCTCATTCACACACTCATTCACACAGTCTTTTCGGCAACTTAGGCCATTTAAGACTTTAAACGATATCGGTTATTGATTATTATACATATTTGGGTCCAGGCATTCTTATTTAAGCCATTTGGTAACCAAAAATTCATTTTTAAATTTAAAAAAAATTACAGATTATTGGGACTGATTGTTTTTTTGTATTTGCTTGATAACAAAAAAATTAATTACGATTTTTTAATAAGTCATTAAAAAAATTATAGCTGGATGTCCCAATAATCTCTTATGAATTTAATTCATTAAAAAAAATCTGGTGTGACTGGCGCACAGCACACAACTTTCTCTTACCTTCGGTAATCGAAAGTTGTGTACTGTGCTTGTCACACCAGATTTTTTGTGTCGACATGTATTTAGTTTCCGACAGTACAGTATATCCGATTTTCAAGATGTAAAATTTATAAGTATGGGAAAATATTTATATTTTGATACCATGGCAACCATTTCTCCTATCTTTTCTATGGAGTACAAGAGTAAAGTGGTCTTCAGAAGATTTCAATCACAAAATGAGAATATACATTTTATAGAGAATCTAAAAAATAATTGATTTTTGAATTTAAAAAAAAATCGTTGGAACAAATTTTGAGAAATCGAAAAAAACTGAAAAAGTACATCAGTAAAGTACTAGTACTCTTTGGCCGATTTTGATTAAAAGCTTATTTTTCCGGTCCAGGAGGATGTTTAACTTAAATATAAAATTTCAGCCTCATAGCTCAATTCCTTCATGCTTAAAATTGAACACAGACACACCCACCCACACACACACCCACCCACACACCCACACACACACAGACAGACCATGTCGCGAAAACCACTTTTTTGGATTCAGGGGACCTCAAAACGTGAAGATCCATCAAAATCTCGACATCGAATTTTTGACATGAATCCAATACTTTCTCTATATATATATATATTACATATATACATAGGTAAGAGAAAGTAAAAATGCATTGAAAAATTCCTTATATTAGTCTAGTTTTTTTTTAAGTACGTTTAGACGTCGCTCCTGAACCACCTTAAGATTCAATTTAAATACTTTTTACGGCATATGAGACCATTTATATAATTTAAAATAAATTTATTAACTCAGAGCAGGAAGCGAACCAAGGATTCTTCGATCATGAAACAAGAGCTTTACTTATTTTCTAAGAACCAGGAGAATAAATAATTATTTATTTTTGTTTTAACAAAGTTATTTTATAAATGCTAAAAACAATCTAAAAGTTAATTAAAATTTTCCAAAAGTTTAGTATATAATTTTATTTTATATCTCACTGTTTATGTGAAGTTTGAACTCTTAACAAGAGTTTATTCATTTTTAAATTATTACGTACAATTAAAGATAATCTCACCTGGAAGTAACAGAGTATAAAAAAAAAAAAAAAAAAAAAATAGAGTAATCATGGAATATGAAAAAGAATATTTTCACCAAGTTTTTGCATTTGATTTTAAACTACTATATTAGAGGGCTTTATTTATTATTCGCTTCGCTTGTCAACTAACTCTGATGGTGTACACTCGTCTTATTTCTTTCTCTCATATTATAAATTTACTAAAACCGCAGGAGAAAAAATGTAAATAAAAAGTACTGAATATTCATGTTTTTAGAATGCCCTCCTGCATTTTAGCCGAGTCTATAGGTAATAAAATTTATTAGAAATATTTTGGCTACCAATTAATTTACATAATAAAGGCATGTAGTCTCGAAAAAAATTGCCTCACTTTCTAAACATTAAATAAAAAAAAAAAAAAATTATGAATATTAAATTATGAATTTCATTTAATCAAGTATAACACAGAAATTTTAATATAATTTTTATATGTGGCAAAAAAAATAGGGGCGTATATAAAGGTGAGCCAAGGAGGGCATCACCGAAATTTTTAAAATTTTTTTCTTTATTCGTTTTCGATAATTACCGAAATGTAATATTTTTTTGTTTTTGCAATTAGAAAAGCGTGTAAAGAAAATGAGATAAGAGAAGTGTTTAACCAATTAATAAAGGAAAAAAATAAAATTTGTGACCGTGCTGGCCCCAGATTTTTTGTGTCGAGATATATTTAGTTTCCCATAGCACCTTAATTAATTTCAGCACTTGTATTTCATAAGTAATAAGTAAAAAACTCAATTGATTCAAAATTTCCATAGGATCTGTGTATTTCAAATGTTGACTGCTAAATTATACTTATTTTTCAAAATTTTAATCTCATATTTGGGTATTTTTATACACCCTAGATAATCCTAAATAAATACAAAATTTTATAAATGGAAAATTTTTTTTTAATGTGTAAAAAGTTCCCTTTTGAATCGAAATTAACATGCAAATCCCTATTGGGATTTAACATTGGCTCTATGAAAGGAAGGGCCGGAAAATAAATTTGAAAAATATGTAATACAAAGGGAGCGAACAAGTATTTCGTAACGCAATTTTTGAAGATTTTTTACCCCCCCCCCCCATGTAACGCGCCGTAACATTTTTCTGGACCCTCCTCCATAGAGGTCACGTAACGCTCAAGTGGCCATTTTTATCTAAAAGTCACAATAAGTTGCGCAAAGTACCGGAAAATCGCTAAAATACCAGTTACGTAACGCGTTGTTCAACCCCCCTCTCCCCCTTGTAACGCATAGTAACGTTGTACGAGACCCCCCTCTCCCCAAATTGCTTTACGTAATACTTGTACGCTCCCAAAGTACTTCAAACAATTTTCACAAAAAATTTTACTGTTATTTTTTTTAAAGAGCATCTAAAAAAACTAATTAATTTATAATTTTTAAACAATTTTGATCCAGCAAATTTTGAGAAAACCGAAAAAACTAAAAAAGTACATCAGTAAAGTACTAGTACTTTTTGGCCGATTTTGTTCAAAAGCTTATTTTGAGTGTCCGGGAGGGTACCTAACTTAAATGTAAAATTTCAATCCGGTAGCTCAATTCCTTCATGCTAAAAATCACACACACAGACAGACACAGCCAGACCAATTTGCGAGATCTACTTTTTTGAACCAAGGGGACCTCAAAACGTGTATATTTATCAAAATCTCGACATCGAATCTTCTACATGATCGCAATACTTTCTCTCTATATATATTTCATATATACCCTAGAGGGTAAGAGAAAGTGAAAAAGTAGACTGGATTTAAAAATATTTAACATATCAATATAAAAGCAGATGTTGCTTCTAGCAAAACGATTTCAAAAAGTTCGTTTGGGAAAACTTAAGTGAACAAGCAACAAGAACGAACTTCTCTCGACTGGCAATTGAAAAAGGGCGTTTGGTAGAGAATAATCTAATTTCTACGGTAATTTAAATTATAAGAAAATAAGTTAGCCATTTTGAAAAGGGAAAATTAATAATTCAGATATAATATGTTGTTTGAGTTTTGTTTCCTTTATACTTTTCAATATTCCCTTGTGTTGGTTGTTAAACGTGTAATAATCAAAAAATTAATATTATTTAATTATTGTCAGCTTAAAAATTCACCTGTTTCAAAAGGATTTTTTTTAAACTCCTTACCTAACTTTTCTTCAAAAGCCTTACGATAAATTATATTACCATTTAGTTAATATTTATTTAAATTATAATTGTTATATTTTAACGTAGGAATCGAATTAGTGACCTTATTTTAAAGTATTAATATTTAGAAGAGTTTTGAAATTTCTATTTAATATCCATCATCAAGAAAATAAAATCATATCCTAATATCACGAAATGTCTATCGATCTAATCCTTAAAAGAAATTTGAAGAAAATCACTTAAAAATCCCCATTTATTTTTTTTTTGTTCCTGTTCCCGATTCGAGACAAGAATGTCAAGTGACAATATGATCACACATTCATGAGTTATTCGTGCCACAAATTTAGAACATGACATTGGCCGACGGAAATTGTTAAAACGTGATCACGTATACCTAAATCTGTCTAAAACTTTAGGACGAATTTCTTTCTATCGACCCCCCTAAAGACATAACAACAACTTTATGGAAGAAATAAAAAAAAAAAAAAAAAAAAAAACGAACTTATTGACTTCTATAAAAGACATAACAAAATGAAAGAAATAATGGAATCTATTATATTTAAATTCTTTTGAAACTTTATCTTTTTATCATAAGTTAGATATAAAATAAAATGTTCTTTTGGTGTAGAGAGGTGTAGAGCCCCTGGAATTTTAAAAATAATTTTTAGATAGTTTTTTTTATTATAATAGGTTATACTTTTTCCATATAATTAGCCTACAAGATTTTCACTAGTTACTTGAATCATTCAGATATTAAAGGTCTCGGGTTGCTAATTTTGGGAGATTCCAGCGGCCACAATTTTGAATCTATCGACCTCAAATAATTTTTAAATTAAAGCTATTTAAAATATCTACAACTTATAGAAGTCCTTTTTTGATTTTCGAAAAAATATTTTTTTTTTAGATTAATCGCATTAAAGAAAAGATATTTTTTTAAAATTCGCTCAACTTATAGATAATTAAATTAGTAATCATTGTGTTAAAAAATAATTAATTTTTTACCCTTAATTAATTAGCTGGAATCTTTAAAATGAAATGGAATAAATCCCTTGTATTCCTATGGAAAAAACTAACGCCATCTCTTGCCACCTCGAGTAACTCGGTAGTCAATCGTCTTCTAACGGCTTTTCGAGACGCGCACCTTAATATACTAAAAGTAAAGAAGTCTTGAAATATTTTAGAATTAAATCTGTTTTAATACAAACATTTTTATATTTTAGAGCTAAAAAAAAAAAATTGATTATATTAAAGAATTCAAGAATTTATTATTTCGAAATTATTCAAACAAATATTTTTTAATTGGAATGAGAAAAAAAACCCTGGAAATTCGATATGAAAAGTCTCATTAAAAATAATAATAATAAAATTCTCCAATACACAGAAGCTAAAGGCATCGTTGAATCAGTGAATGCTTAAATAATTAAGAGAGGAGTCTATAGGCGTCCGAGAGGAATGGGGAGAAGGGGATTTTTTTGTTTTAATGTTTATATAAGCAATGATTGCATCCAGTTCTCCTTGTCAGCCAAAATAAACAAATTTTATACCCTACCTTCATCCAGGGCGGCAGGTAGAATTGACGGGCCCCGGGGCTACTTAATAACCCCCCCCCCCCAAGTTTTTTCTAGTCTCTAAAAAGTTATTGTGGCCTCGCTAACAATTTTTACACATTTTTTGACACAATTTTTTAAAGAGCTATACATAGCTTATAATGTTTATTTAAATAAAAAAAGTTATTTAACATTTTCTAATGAAGAACGTGGCTGTTGATTTATATACAAGGAAGGGAGCAGGAGCAGCCAAAAATTAAAGCCTCCGATTTTTGACAATTAACGAGACTTTTAAATTAAAAAAATAATAAGTATATGGGTTATGGGGCACCCACCTAAGAAGCGGAGTAAAATTTCCCAATTTGGCTACGTTTTCAGTTCATATTAGTAAAATTCGGACATTTCTCAGATCCGGACGCCAAACTGGACATGTGTTCTATAACCGGCCTTAAGGTAACCCTACTTAAACAATCAAACAGTTTTTATACAATTACTCTCCTCGCCATAAGTGATGCAAAATTGTCAATTATAGTGGAATCTATGACTTGGAATAATCAGCTTTCCTCGTTAATTCTGTTCCAACAGCTAGAACACCCAGACATAATAAAATGTTCTGACACATAGAAGATCAAGAAAATAATTATTTTTTTTATAATTTTAAGATTTAAGCTTAAAGGGCCAAGCCCTCTCAGGAAAAAAAATTTCGCCCCCTCAGAAAAAAAATTTCAAGAAAATGATTTTTTTTTATTGAAATTTTAAAGATGAAAATTATTTTTTATTAGAATTTTAGGGTTGAAGCGCAAAGGGCCCCCTCGGAGGTCCCAGGGGTATAGCCCCCCTGCCCCACCCTGTCCGCGGCCCTGCCTGCATCTTAGGCTACTTATGTAATAAGGGATATTGATATTTGAATGGTCCTTAAAAGATGAGAAGCCCAGAAATGAAATAAAACCATAATTAAAACTTGCTACCAACTAAAAAATTTTAAAATCAGATATTTTCGGATAAAAATTAAAAACTAATATCTACATACAACAAATTGACTCAAAAAAAGGATTTACTTTATTGATAAAAACGGTAAACTTAACAAGGTAAAATATATTTAATATTTTGGATTAGGTTTTTTTCTCCGCATGTTAAACTATGCCTCTTTTTTGCCTTATAAATCTTTCTTCTAACATTATATATTGGATTGATAAAGAAAGGCCTAGGCTCTTAAATAAATAAAAAAAAAAAATCTTAGCCTATATAAAAGTCAAATAAATTTACGAGATTAACTCTGAAATATGTTTTATATCTATAATCAAACAAATTTTTATAGATTATATATATATAGGAATGAGTAGAGAACCCAAGCTATATACAGGGGTAAAGGGAGTTTTTGCGTTATATACTAAATACAATAGAATAGATATTACAATATAAAAAATTCTCTTAAAAAGAGCACGCATCAGATAACATTTTATTATAAAGATTCATCAGTATAAATTAGCTTTAATTAAAAGACCTGAGAGGAAATATATTTAACTTGAATAAATAGGGGGAGGAGTTAGTGGTGGGAAATAAAGAAAATTCATGAGATGTCTTCAGCATGAAATTGACTGGGTTTTGATAATGAAGTAGTCACATCTCGCTATTATTAAATGTACATCATACAAAGTAGGATTTTTTGCACTGAGGAATTAATAGACACAAAACATTTTTAATTATTATTCTATCAGGATCCCCGGTTATTTACCCGAGGTGCTTCCTTGCACGAAGACACACATCTCAAACCCAGCTGGTCGTAGCCATTCATCTACCGGCACGAAGTTACATTATTTCCTATCTCTAACTCCTCCTCCTGCTTTCATTTTTAGCTAACGAGATAATCCTTATTTCTAGTTCCACCCGGTTACTTTTATGCAACCTCTTCTATGCTATGGAGGATGTCCTAGTTGAGGAGGGACTCCCTCAGCACCGGCGTGTAGCCTACTCCTTTCGAAGAATGCATCACTGAGAGGGAACCTTCTTTACGTCCCTTCCACAGAATGGGATGTCACAGCAACTCCCTCTCCTCGTAGAGTTGCCTGGGGGCTATTGTGGTGGAATCTAATATTCCAATCCAATTCCAATCCTGAGGATTTATTTACATAAATAAATATTTTTAATTTTTTTAATGAAAAAATCCGGCACGCCTAGGATTTGAACATGGATTTTCTTTGTAGAAGTTGACACCCTAGCCCGCTACACCAGCGAGGCTTCAAAACATTTTTAATCATTGTGGTGGGATCTAATATTCCAATCCAAACTTTTGAGACTCGTTGGGAAACTTGAATTTTCAAATATCTTACTTTCGTAATGGCCAAATGTTGTATGAAAAAGAGCAAATAGTTTTAATAATAAGAATTTAAAAGATATCCAGTAATTTTAACAAGTTTGTCTTCTTCTTCTTCTAAGAAGAAGTAAACAGAGATTCTCTCATTTAATCCATTTATCTTTTAGAATTAAATAGATGTCTACAACCTCTTCAATATTCTCACGCTATTCCTAAACTTAACTTATAAATTTTTTTTTGTAATTCTATCCAAGTTGTCTGATTTGTTATTTTAGAAAAAAAAAAAAAAATTGAAAAACAAATCTTTAATTCAATTTTCAAGGATGACCCTTAAGTCACCGAGGCAAAAGGATTATTCAAAACCAGACCCAATTTAAATTAGATAACCCCTCTTCCCCTTCATAAACACTAATAAGATTATATAACTCGAAATCTAGGTCTTAATCACAATCCAAATAGAATCGTTAATTCCTCTAATTAAAAGACACATTTACTTGTCTCTCTTTATCAAAAATGAATAGATAATTAAAAATTCAATTCAATGGTCCAGTTTAAAGTCAGATTTTAGCCTCCTGTCCAGGTGTCGATAATAGGAAGAGGAGGGGGGGGGGATTAATCACAATAGACGTCCAGAATCCGTTTTTGTTATTATTATATTTCATATTTGATGTTAAGAGGTTCAAGTGTGAGTAATGCCAGTCTCCCAAAGGGCGTAAGATCGTCTAACTAACCTTTTACTTGACTAAATAAGAAAGAAAATCTCTTTTTCTTTTGTAATTCAGTCAAAGTAACTTATATTTAAATATTTGTAAAAAATGTTGGTTTATTTTCAAAGATCTACAGTTTACATTAAGAAAGAAAGAATTTATTTGATTTAAAAAATATCAAAAGAAAAACACTTAGAAGAAAGATCAAAGGTAAAAAAAGCCTTCATCTGATTCTAAAGAGGGAGGAAAAAATTTAAAGTTCGAATCAGAAGAGGTCATCTTGGCTACGAGTAAAAGAGAAAAGAGCCTACTTACAAGTCCTTAATAAAAAATAAACTTAAAATTTTTATTTTTTTTATTTTAGAAAATTATTAATTAGAAAGCATATAACGTTTTATCTAGAGATGTTTGGATCTGAAGAAAGATATGGCGTGCGTCCAAAACATCGGAGTCAATTATTGATTTTGGCTCAACCTCTGCCTAGATGGATAAAATTTATTTGGAATAATTATATACCAATCATAGATAATTTATGGGGCTACCACAAAACAGTAACATGTCTTATTCTAATAAATATTCTATTATTATATTTGAATAGTTGAATAGTTGCGTTAGGCCTATATCTTAAAAAATCTGGTGTGCTTGTCACGCCAGATTTTTGTGTCGACATATATTTAGTTTCCGACAGTACGGTACATTCGATTTTCAAGATGCAAAATTTATATGGGAAAATATTTATATTTTGTTTCCATGGCAACCATTTCTCCTATCTTTTCTATAGAGTACAAGAGTAAGGTCTTCAGAAGATTTCAATGACAAAATGAGAATAGACATTTTATAGAGAATCTAAAACATAATTGATTTTTGAATTAAAAAAAAATCGTTGGAGCAAATTTAGAGAAAATCGAAAAAAAACTGAAAAAGTGCATCAGTAAAGTACTAGTACTCTTTGGTCGAATTTGTTCAAAAGCTTCGTGTCACGTCCCATGGGGGTGCCTAACTTAAATATACAATTTCAACCTCCTAGCTCTTTTCGTTCTTGAGATATTTTGTTCACAGACACACAGACCATGTCGCGAATACCCCTTTTTTGGATTCAGGGGACTTCAAAACGAGTATATCCATCAAAATCTCGACATCGAATTTTTGACATGAATCCAATACTTTCTCTCTATATATATATTAACATATATATAGAAGAGAATGTAAAAAAAAATCTCTCAAAACTCATAATTTGAGCTTTCCCTTTCCTTTCGACTAAATTAATTTCAAATTTCAATAAAACTAGAAATTTATTATTTAGAATCTTTTATTGTTTAAAATTACTTTAAATAATACATAATTAATAAAACTAATAAAAAAAGATAGATTTTTAATAACCCTATCTTCTCCAATTTTAATAACTGTATGTTTAAAGAATTTGAATGTAACATGACAAAAAGGTCATTCAAACTATTTTTAAATTCTAGCTCGTTCTTTGGGCTATAACACAGTGGTAGAGTATCCGCCTCTTTTGATAGCGGTCTAAATAATAACCTGTGGGGTTAGGATATAATAAAGACATGCGCCTTGAATTCTGATTCTAAAGAGAAATAGATTCAATTGTATCATCTGTCAAAGTTCCTCAGCATAAATCTCTTCATATTTTTCATCAGTAAAGTACTAGTACTCTTTGGCCGATTTTGATTAAAAGCTTATTTTTCCGGTTCCGCGGGTTGTTTAACTTAAATATAAAATTTCAGCTCAATTCCTTCATGCTTAAAATTGAACACACACCCACCCACCCACACACACCCACAGACAGACCATATCGCGAAAACCACTTTTTTTGGATTCAGGGGACCTCAAAACGTGAAGATCCTTCAAAATCTCGACATCGAATTTTTGACATGAAACCAATACTTTCTCTCTATATATATATATTACATATATACATAGGTAAGAGAAAGTAAAAACTAAATTTATTTATTGGCTTGGTAAAGCCTTGTTTGAAAAAAGATGGAATTTTTCAATCAATGCTCATATAGACTGCTAATTAGCCAGTCAATATATCGTTTAAGATAGCAAGTTTGCGAGATATGTTTGTGCTTAAGATTGGGCAAAATTGCACCCCCTGGAGTCGAACCTCCACGCTAAGTGGAACGAGGAGATCGTCCGGATAATCAAGGACAAATAAAAAATTGTAAAAAAAAAATACGTATATAAAAATCCAACTGATATAGGGATGGACGGCTGCCAGGTTGTTGTTAAAAAAAATTGTTTTTCCCTTTTATTTTTTAAATGATTTGTCTACGTTTCGGTGGGAGAAATATTTTTTTAATCTTTGTTATTTGTTAACAATGGTAAATGAAATATATGTTGGAGATTTATTTAATCCTTTTGACAAACTTTATTTCATTTGAATACATTTTTTTTAATAAAGTGTCTAAATATCTGTAGGCCTTCGTCTTACTGTTGTTAAAATACACGTGTTTAGTTAAGTTAAACACATTTTTTAAGGATTAACTCTGTCAGATGTGAACAACATTTAATTTTCCAATTGGTCGCCTGGAGGCTTTCTAAAATTGAAATAAGATCTTTATCCCTGAGGCTAACTTCTTCACTTTTTATGGGAAAAAAAAAGAGAAGGAAAGAGAGAATCATCCCAATGAAGAGGGTTGCTTTAAGGTTTTATTTTAAGGAAATATGAATATTGTACACTAAAAAACTAATTTCCTCTTCTCTGTGTTTTATATAGAAAAAAAGGAAGTCTTATCATACATTATGTTGATCGCTCTTTAGACAAGTCTATAGCAAATCATTTTATTTGCAATTATTCAAAAAAAGAGAAGTAAAAATTATATATCATTTGAAATTGAATTAAAATTCAAATAAAAAGTTAGTTTGTTCTAAAAATAGACTAATGGAATTAGTGAAAGAAGATAATTAAATTTGCATCATATTTAAAATATTTATAGAGGAAATTCAAAAATTTTCAACTTTCATATTGAAACTTTCTAAGATTTTTTTATTTATTTTTAATTCATATTTGAAAAAGTAATTTTTATTTTAAGCGGTAAAGAGAAAAATTAAATTATAATAATTATATCATATCAAGGGGGGGGGAGTAATTACCCCTTCCTCCCCCCCCCCGAGATATGAGAAAAATATTTTTTTTAAACATTTTATTTTTAATTAAAAATTAATACTTAGATTTGAATGTCATTCGGCAAGATATCATACTTTTTTATTTAAAAAATCTGGTGTGTCTGGTGTACAGCACACAACTTTCTCTTACCTTAGGTAATCGAAAGTTGTGTACTGTGCTTGCCACACCAGATTTTTTATTTAGACTTGTATTTAGTTTCCGACAGTACGGTACATTCGAATTTCAAGATGTAAAATTTATAAGTATGGCAAAATATTTATATTTTATTACCATGGCAACAATTTCTCCTATCTTTTCAATGGAGTACAAGAGTAAAGTGGTCTTCAGAAGATTTCAATGGCAAAATGAGAACATACATTTTAAAGAGCATCTAAAAAATAATTGATTTATGAATTAAAAAAAAATCGTTGGTGCGAATTTTGAGAAAATCGAAAAAAAAAAAACTGAAAAAGTGCATCAGTAAAGTATTAGTACTCTGGTCGATTTTGATCAAAAGCTTCGTGTGACATTCCATGGGGGTGTCTAACTTAAATATAAAATTTCAACCTCCTAGCTCATTTTGTTCACAGACAGACAGACAGACAGACACACAGACAGACCATGTGGCGAAAACCACTTTTTTGGATTCAGGGAACCTCAAAACGTATATATCCATCAAAATCTCGACATCGAATTTTTGACATGAATCCAATACTTTCTCTCTCTATATACAGTATATTAACATATATATAGAGGTAAGAGAAAGTAAAAATTATTGAAAGTCGGAGGAGATATTTAGTAAACAGAACAATAATAAGAAAACTAAGACTCGAACTGTATATTTAGAACTAAAATGTTTGACACGAGAGGCGCCACTAGTCAATGACGCCTTGTAGTTATGCAAAATATTTCTAGCAAGATAAAATTCATGCCTATTTAATAGGGGAAATGGAATATTTTTCTGAATTTATTGCTTCTTGTTGTCTTGAATAAGTTAGAAATAGCGTGATATTGATGAAATAAGTAAAGTATAAAAGAATATTATAGGAAATTCAAAGAAATCAATAAAATATATTTTAAATAATTTTGCGATTCCGGATGGGTAGAAAACACCTCCAGCGCTATGTAAATACATAGTGACAACTGCTTTCTCCTCATTGTTTTGGAATCGTCTTTCTTTCCCAGCTTCCCGGACACACTATGATTTGGTTGCACGAAAACGCAATCTCTCACAAGGCCCGCAAACGTCCAAATTGCTGCAGCGATTCAAGTGGGAAGAATGGCAATATCCTCCAAACTGTCCAGATCTTAAGCGCATTAGTAAGGTGTTCGGTAAGCTGAAAAAGGATCTAGGTGGTCGACGATTCTAAAATAAATGAGGAGGTGAAAGCAGTTGTCTCCATGTGACTACATAACACTGGAGATGATTTCTAAGCAACCGGAATCGAAAAGTTGGTTCGTTTCGAGAAATGTTTACTGTCTCTTGGGGACTATTCTAAAAGGTTAAGGCAAGAATATTTTTTGCAAAGTGATTATCAGAAGTGATAATTAAAAGCGAAATTATTTAAAAGCACTTTTCAACTCAATAATAAATAAAATAGAAGACATTGAAAAAAAAAATCTTTTCCAAAAGCAATTTCATTGAGAGAAAAAAAATCATTTAAGATAAGGAAGGAAGAAAAAAAAACATTCATTATTTTTCTGAATAGAAGAAAATAGCTAAATGAATAGAGAATCATTTGAAAGATAAATTCTCTATAAACTGAATTTAATACATTTTCTTAAGAAATGTTAAAAAAAAAAAATAATTTCCTTTCTTTGATTAAGAGTAATTTTAGCTTCTGTTTTGGAAGACTCAAATTTGGGGTCTTTTTAATGACGAAAGAGTATAGGAAACACAGTGGCGTCATTTCAACTTTTTCTTGGGGGGGGGGGGATAAATTTTTTTCTTGGGCGCAAACATTTTTTTTTTAATTTACTTACAAAGAGGTAATCAAATTTGGCCAAAAGATATTTAATTTAATTAATTGTTTAGTTTGTATACTTGTAGATATATTTTATTTAAAGAATTATATAAAATTTTATAAAAATCAGACCTCTTGGGGTGGGGGGAAATGGCCCCTGCCTGAATCCCCCCCCCCACAAATGACGCCACTGAGGTAAGGTATGGATCAGAGTACCGAAGATTGCTACTTAAGGGGGAACGGGAGCGAAGTGGTTACGCATGCTTTTCCCGATACGATGGCGTAGTGTGTCATAAAAAGAATGCCCAAAAATCAAGTAATTCAAAAATTTGCCAAGAGATGTCAGAATGGTAGCTAATAATAATTTAATGCATTTGGTTGATTTTCATTGATCTTTTAACAATAAATACTTTATAAATGTTATTATATATTGTGTATCTTTTATAAAAGCATAAATATATTTAAATATAGGCCAGTTATAGGCTAATACTATATCGTCTGTTAGACTAGCCTGCCATCTATTGCAAGAATGCTGAACTAATTTGACGGTTGGTTTTTAAATAAATCATCTAAGCTTATTTTAAAAATTTCTTAATTAATACGTGATTAATAATAACAATAAATTCATTTTTAAATTTAAAAAAAATTAAAGATTATTGGGACTGATTGTTTTTTTGTATTTGCTTGATAATAAAAAAATTAATTACGATGATTTTTTAATAAGTAATTAAAAAAATTATAGCTTGTTGTCCCAATAATCTCTTATGAATTTAATTCATTGAAAAAAAAACCGCATTGAAAAAATCCTTATAATAGTAGTTTATGTAAAAGTACGTTTAGACGTCACTCCTGAACCCCCTTAATAGCGAAAATATTTCATTAAATGAAAGGTTTATAATTCATAGTTATAAGATATGAAAAAAGAAAAAATAAATCAATTAACTTAAATTCATTTAAAAAATTTTTCCCTCTAATATTATTGAAGTTTTTTGCTGTTATTGGCAATGACGACTTAATGAATTGTGAACTGACAGAATTGGCGAGAGACCGACAGCCAAACCTCCCTCACCTCCTTCCAATTATTGACAATTGCTTTTCACTCCATTTTTTTTTAAATTTAATATTTTTGTTACATGGTTCAAGGATATATTCCTAGCAAAAGGGTTTAAAAAGAACAAAGAAAAAAATAAAAAAAGGGAACGTTAAATAGGTCACAAAATAAAAAAAAAAATACTAAACAGAAGGGAAAGATGAAAAGAGGAAATAAAAATTCAAGAAGAAAATATTATAATCAAAAAGCTCCTAGCGATAGGAATAGAATGAAAAGCAAGTAATATAATTTAGAATAGAGACAAAAGGAAATTCGGATTTACTAATTTCATTTACAAATGCCATATATTCATCTAGTTAGTTTGTCTTTAATAAAGAATTTGATAGAGAAATTTTGCTTGTTGATTTTGATCAAATTTTCTCTACATATTTCATTCAATGTCTATTTTAAAATTTAAAAATAACTAGTCGCAAAGCCCGCCTCCGACGGGCAATATATTACCAATTTAGGATATTTCTTGTTGCAATGCAAGTGTTAAGATGTTAAGGAAGGATCTTCAATTCAAGCGAGGGGAGGCTACCGGCTGGGCACAGCATAAAATGGTCTATTTATGACTGTTTGAAGGGTCAGTCTTATGCGTGCTCTCTTCTTTTTTCAACTGCTACTTAGCCCCGCCCACAGTGGTTAGTCGTACAACCAGAAAGCTGTTTCACAGAGCACAAATGACGTTCTCTAATTTCTAGCCAACTTGTAGATTTTGTGTTCCCATATTCAGGAAATTTGATTATAATTAATTTTCCAAAATATTTAAGTTATTCAAATCATTACTACATTAGTCCCAGAGCCATGTACTATAAGTGTACTTAATTTCAAATAGATTTATTGAAAATTGTTTTACAAACAAAGCTCTACCTGAATATCTTTATATATATAATTCTTCTGTACGTGTGTATGTGACTGAACTCCTAAAGGTATGTGACTGAACTCCTAAACGACTGAACCAATTAAGATGAAATTTTTTGTGTATGTTTGTGAGAGTCCCGGACAGGTTATGTTTCACAAATAACAATAAGTTAATGAGTAATTAACCGTTAAAATAAGAAAAAAATAAAAATTACGAGAAATAGTTGCCATGGTAAGAAAATATAAATATTTACCCATGTTTACGATTTTTAATTTATTTACATTTTGAATTCTATAATATCGGAGTAAATTTTTTGTCTGTGTACCAGGAGAGTCCCGGAAAGGATGTGATTCACAAAATATCTTAAGTTCATGAATAATTAACCGTTAAAATAATCTATATATATATAAAAATGAATTGGGAAAAACGTTTGTATGTACCGGTATGTATATAAGTATATGTTCTATAGAAATCCAAAATTTTCAATGAATCTCTTGAATGAATTAAGTACACATATATGAACCAGGGAGTAACATAGTAAACAAATTTCTTAAAAAAGGGAAGTTGCCTTGGAAATTAGAGAGGAAGTTTGTAGCTCCGAGTCCCAGCTTTCCAGGTATACGACTAGGGTTGTAGGAGGAGCTACGCAACCAGTTGAAAATAAAAAAGAATAGAGTAGTAATAGACCCTTTTGCTGTCCCCAGCCGGTACCCTCGCCTGAACTCAAGAGCCTTTCTTAACATCTAAACACATGCATATCCTAAATTGGCAATAAACTTGCCCGCCGAAGGCGAGCAAGGGGGTCCAGGGGGCGAAGCCCGTCTAGTATAATTATATAAATTAAAAGTTTATATGGCTTTAGATTCCTAAAAGACTTGAGAAAAAAAAATCTGTATTTAAAAAGAATTAAATGATGAACCGATATCAGTGGTAGGTAGTTGATTAGAAGATACGTGGAAGTATATATCCCTCTCCTGCTAAGCTGCTTGGAATTAATTAACAGTCCTCAGCTGATTTGAGGTGGAAAATTTAAGAGAAGGGGAGGGAGTTCATTAATGGGGGTTATTTATAATCCTTCAAGGCTACGTCACTGGTGCATTATCTATACCCCTTTTCTTTGATTCTAAGAGAAAAGAAAAATGATCAACCACTTAACTGCACCCTTAGAGCGGGCCTAATATAATTACAATATATTAATTTATGAATTTTTCTCTAAACATTTTGACAAAAAACATTACATAGAAACGTATTATAAAGTAAAGTAGCATAACATCTCTTACCATCTAGACTCAGAGTTTATCATACTTAAGAGTGTTTTATAGCAAGCTTGAATATTAGCTATAGGATTGAGGACAATGTTCATAGGAAATGAAAAATTCAATCGTGATACAATTCTCGGCCGTTAAGTCGACAAATGGTTAACAGATGCAATAAAATCGTTTTTATGTGTAATTTACACCGCTTTATTTCTTGTTTTCCAATTTGAATTGTTATATATAGAGAGAGAGAAATAAAAGATATGAATCTCGATTTCTGAATTAAAATTCACAATATTACTAAAATTATTTATATTTATAATTAAATATTAATTTATGATTATAATAAATATTAGCTATCATTTTGAAAATATCACTTTATAGATAAAAATCTGGTGTCGAGATATATTTAGTTTCCCATAGGATCTTAGTTACAAACTTGAGTAAAAAGTAAAAAAGTCAATTGATTCAAAATTTCTCTAACAATTGTAAGACTGTGTATTTTAAATGTTGCTGCTTGAAATAAACTATGGTTATTTTTCAAAATTTTAATCTCATATTTGGATATTTTATACTCAATAGAGAATCCTAATTAAATACAAAATTTAATAAGAATTGGGAAAAAATTTTTAAAATGTGCAAAAAATCTAAAGGGGCCGACCCATGGCAATCACTAACAACTTACTTTCTATGAATATTCAGTATATTTTTGCATCATTAAATTGCTCATTCAAAACTAACAAGATGATTTTGTATAATGCACTTGATGACTAAAATCCTCCGAGTCTTTTTGTAAAACCGAACAATTTAGCGTTCATTTTTAAAAATTATTAATAATTAAATTGTTGTATGTAGAATAAATAAATAATCTTTAGTAAGACCCTAAAGAATCATTCTTAATAATAAAAACTCAAATTTTATGTACAGGGTGTATATTTCTGAAAATCAAAAAGTTGTTAATAATTTATTTAAGAAGAGCATATTCCAAAGCGTAATAGGCTAAAGTTCAAAATTTTCTCACAACCCCTTACTTGAAAACTTCTAGTGAACAAGTCCTGTGGGACACCCTGTATCATTTTCATAGGAAAAGATAGAGAAAAAAATTTAATTAAATTCAGTAACTATTTAACAACGGGCTTAAAATCTTACAAAACAAACTAATAAGATAAGAATCCCCATTCTGGATTAATACCGTACTACCTTTTTATCTTTACTTAGTTCATTTCTCTTGATATAAACTAAAGAATAAAAGAATTATTAAAGACAAATTCCATAAAACTAACTTTATTTTCTTCTTTTCATGGTCCTATCAGATTTATGAATGCGATTCTATTATAACCAATATTTCTTGAAAATAAAGCTCTTTAGCTGAGAGTTAAAGAAGAAACAATACGTTTTAACATCATTTTCATTGATTATCCTTCCATTAGGGAATTAATTAAATTTGAATTAAACCGCATTCTAATCGTTTCAATTGATCAGATCACATTATGAGAGATTAGAATCAGAGTCATTTGTTAGAAGAGTTTGGAAACATAAATGATGGTAGGGTGGTTTCCCACCATCATATAATCCTCTTTTTTTCATTTAATAAGATGAATTTAGAGATTAAAATTGATTTTATTCATTGAATATCAATATTTCTTAATGCGTGATAAGTTGGCAACATATGTAGATGACACTATTTCACCACTTTCTCAGCCTTTATTTTTTAAAGTGAATACATCACATGAAGACGGCTGCCGAAATAGTGGTCGAAATATTATAATTTTTTGTAGTTAATTTGTATGATTAGGCTTAATTAAAATATAATATAAATAATTAAACTAAAATTATAGTCTTTCGACTTTTGTCAATTTTGAGACTTCCTGATTTTCTTAGATATCTCCACTGATCTCACAAAAAGAATTGTTTTTTGAAATTTTCAAAAACGACTTTTGCGACTTTTTTGGAGCTTTTTTGCCTCTCAGTGACTTTTTTTGAAAAAAGTGACTTTTATGACCACCTACTTTTTCCAAATTTTTTAATTAAAAAATTATCGTAATTAATTTTTTGTTATCAAGAAAATACAAAAAAAAAAAAACAATCTGTCCCAATAGGAAGGAAAAAAAGACTTTTTTCCGTTCTCTATTTATAATAATAAAAATCGCGAAAGCTTAAATCATTTTAAAAAATTAGGTTAAAAAATGAAAGGAAAAAAGATAAAAACAAATCATATAAAAAATTTTTAGATGGTACAAAATACAAAGAGTTCGAAAAAATTATATTCTTATAATTTTATAAAAGCCTTCTTTTACTACTACTACTAGTAGTAATAATATTAATAATGAATACAGGATATTTAATTAAATAAAAGCATCTCATTCAATTTAATTGCTTGGCAATTAAAGTCAAGTTCTTTCAAAAGGATAGCCAGAGATTCACGGATATATTTAATGTACTGTAATTAAATATAAATATGGTTGGCCAAGATTCTCAGATTATTAAGAGAATATCATATTTTAATATTAGAACTTTGCTCTTGCCAAAATCTATATACATTGCACTATATTAAAGATTGTTCTCTTTCTTTGAAATTTTATTAAAGATTAGGATATTTAAAGAATATAATAGAAATAGGTATATATCAAACGTATCTAATATTTTTTCCATGGAAAGGATTTTGGGATTTTATGATAAGGATTAGACTTTTATACAAAAAATTGCTTCTATTCCAAAGAAGAGAAAATGTCTTGTTTCAAATTTTAAGAGACACTGGATTGTTCCCAAGCGAGAAAAATTTATTTCATTTGAATTGGTTACTAATCTTTTGAAATAAATATGGATCTAAATGGCCTTAGAAGCCGAAAAAGACCTTAAACAAATTAAAAAAAAATAAAAATATTATTAATCGTTTGACCATATATATGGTCTAAGATCAGTGACAGTGGAGGTGGCGATTTACGCATTTATTAGGATTTATTAGGTAGGCCTATTAGGTAATAGGATTAAGAAGCCTTCAAATAAAAAAAAATGTATTTTTATATTATTTTAGTGAAAGCTTTGAGTAAAATCTATAGATAAATATAAAATTATTATTTTGTGCATAATTTATTTATTTTAATGCAAAGAGCCGGAGGATCTAGCAACAGGGAAGAGGAGAAGTTTCTAAGATGGTTGCAGATAAGGACTTTTGAATTTAGGATTGATGGCATGTGGAAGTTAGAAAACATAACTCTAAATATCCTCAGGAACAGCAAATGGCGATTAAAAAAATTAATGCAACTATTTCCAAGAAAGGTTAAAATAAGTAACATCAAATTTAAATATTTTTTTAGGGCCAGATTTCAGCTTTTGACCACACAGGCATTCATCACCTTTGCCGAAAAAATTTTATATAAATTATACTAATTTAAATAAAAATAGACGCGATGGTCTCAGATCAAAAAATATTGTATATGGAATTATTTAAGTAATTTGTTTTTCAAACGCAAAGTCTTTCTCATAGAACGTCAGCAAAGCTCTTGTGGTGAAAATCCATGCTCTAGTTTATATTTATAAAAAGATATATTCAGGGGAGCTGCCCTAAAGCAAGAAGTTAATATTACAATTTGATATACTTTGTGGTTGCAATTTGGCTTTTAAAGTAAAAAGTTAGTTTCCCTCAGGTGGTGATAATTTTTTTACTTTTAGAAGAATTGTTATTAATTTGTTTAAATGAGGTGTAGAAAAAAAATAAAACCTCCCGAGTCCAAATCGAACGCTTGGTTTGAACCTTGTAGTCGTCAATTCTCTTGTTATTTGATGCTATATTAGATATGGATGGTGCAACAGGATAAAGTCGACAAACTCTGGGAGGTGATTCTGGTCCTCGAAAGCAACAAAAAGTCTCTAGATTTGTTTTTGTTTTATACTATTTTTGAACATATTAAATTATATTTTCTAAAAAAATTTTTTGCCCCCCCCCCTGATTCAAATTTGTTCCGGCGCCCCTGGTTGAAAAGCTCATTAAATTTTCGTAAAGAATTAATACAGTGCGAGAAAAGATTCTAACCTTGAAAATTCTTTAAATATTTTGATATTATTTGTATTATTTGTGGGACATCATTAGAATTATGATAAATAAAATTGTCTCCTTTGCATAAGGATACCCTAAAAAATTGATATAATAAACAAGCTTTTTTAAAAACAAGTCGTGAATCAGTTTTCCTGTCGGTCGAATTTGTATGGCTTATTTAAAATATTCATAAAAGCTTTGTGAAGCCACATAAGAGAAACGGAATGGTTGAATTAACGATAATTTAAGTTTTATCGTAAAATATCTTTTGGCTTATTTCTCCTCAGAAAAATAAAACCAAACAAGTACAAAAAAAAATTCTTGACTCTCTGTTTACTTTCCTTTGCATACAAAAGATGAAAGAGAGAGGCCATAAACAGAGAAAAAAAAAAAAACTTTCATTCACCTATTGGTAGAGATTTCTGAATTTTTTATTCTTTTGTTAAATTCAGAGTACATTGGCTTTTAATAAAATTATAAAGTAGTAAGTTTAAACAGAATATAAAAAATAATTGATTTATGAATTGTAAACAAAATCTTTAAAGCGAATTTTGAGAAAATCGAAAAAAATAAAACTGAAAAAGTTATTCAGTAAAGTACTAGTACTCTTTGGGCAATTTTGTTCAAAAGTTTCGTGTCCCGTCCCAAGGAGTACCTAACTTAAATATAAAATTTCAACCTCCTAGCTCGTTTCGTTCTTGAGATATTTTGATCACAGACATACTGACAGACACACACACAGACAGACAGACCGCGGAACCCACTTTTTTGGATTAAGGAACTCAAAACGTGTATATCAAATTTTTGACATGAATTCAACACTTTCTCTCTATATTCCATATATAGATAGGTAAGTGTGTGACAAGCTACAAAAAAGATGGCAGTTTAAATTTACGTATGAAACTGCATATTTATATTTGCATTATTCCTACTCTCTAAAAACGATTTAGTAAAAAACTACTAATTCATAGTGAATAGTCACTTTTTTAAGATGTGCAAAGTAGACCACCAGTAAATAGTGGATATCCACTTTTTCAATTAGTAAAAATTATTACTTTTTTTTTTTCAATTAGTGAATTTTTCACTAATTGAAAAAGTGAATTTTAAAAAAATAATAACCAAAAAAAAAAAAGAAACGTTTAAGATTTATGAAATAAGGTGCGATGACACTGGGACCTAACTTGTGTTTACTGACTTGAGTTCTAGCCGAATCCGAATTGAGGGGGGTTACCCACTAAAACTTGACTTAGTCTTACTTCTCTGTTATTTGGTATATAAGTATGTCGCTGATGTTAATAATGTTTTTTACTTGAATGATACTATATTCCTTCCCAGCAATTTATTTCTAAATAAACTTAATAAAACTAATTATCATTATATCAATAAATATATTTACTAAATTTTAAGTAAAAATGTTTCTTAATTGACTATTTAAAAGAAAATATTTTATTAATTTAAAAAATTTGGAATCTATTTGTTTTGACTTAACATATATTTGCTGCAATTTTTAACAAAAAATACAAGTTATCTCAATATTATTATTTATTTGTATTATTATTACTTAAATAAAGCCTTATATTGCCAAAAATGTCTTTATTAAGGAACCGATCAAACAGCTGATTGAAAAAGTCGGCCATTTGGTTGGCTTCTCAGACAGCCGGAATTGAATTAACTACTTTTTGAATTAGTAAAAAATAACTAATCTAAAACAATAAACTTACTAAAATATTTAGTAGATTCTACTCAAAATGACTAAATTTGATGTAATTTTCTTACCTACTATTTGAATAAGTAAAAATTCTACTAATTCGTTTTAAGAGAAAATGAATTTTACATGTATTTATAATAATTGAAAATTAAATAAGATAAATAGACAAAATTATGAAAATTTATAAATTATAAGAGAATAGTTTTTTTACTCATAAACTATAATAAGAGAAGAATAATTACATCCAGGGTGAATAAATCGACCATTAAAAAGTAGTTTGAGGAACAGGTGTGTGGAAGTAATCAATAACTTAAAATAAGTGGAGAGAGAGCTAACTCAAATTAAATCAAGATTAACTAACTAGATAGAGCTTTGTTTGAAATGTTTTTTTTTTTTTTTTTTAATGAACTAAAATGCGCTAGTCAATAGCCTATGTCGTTTAAGATAAAGAAATTTTGTATTTCATTGGGTATATCGGACTAAATAAATAAATAAATAAATAAATAAATTTATTACGACCCGCTTAGAGGCACCAGTCCTCGGTGGCTAGGTCCAACAAACACAATACAAATTTAAATACAATAACAATACAACAAAACAAAACAAAAGGAGAAAAAAAAGAAAGAAATGCATGCCCATTAACAATCAACATGTTCATGCATTTCCATCGAAAGAAATTTAAAAAAAAAAATCTGGTGTGACTGGCGCACAGCACACAACTTTCTCTTACCTTCGGTAATCGAAAGTTGTGTACTGTGCTTGTCACACCAGATTTTTCGTGTCGAAATATATTTAGTTCCCGACAGTAAGGAACATATGAATTCAGATGTAAAATTTATAAGTGTGGGAAAATATTTATATTTTGTTACCATGGCAACCATTTTTCCTATCCTTCCCTATGAAATACAAGAGTAAAGTGGTCTTCAGAAGATTTCAATCACAAAATGAGAATATACATTTTAAAGAGCATCTAAAAAATAATTGATTTTTGAATTTAAAAAAAAATCGTTGGAGCAAATTTTGAGAAAATCGAAAAAAACTGAAAAAGTACATCAGTAAAGTACTAGTACTCTTTGGCCGATTTTGATTAAAAGCTTATTTTTCCGGTCCCGGGAGATGTTTAACTTAAATATAAAATTTCAACCTCGTAGCTCAATTCCTTCATGCTTAAAATTGAACACACACCCACACACCCACCCACACACCCACAGACAGACCATGTCGCGAAAACCACTTTTTTGGATTCAGGGGACCTCAAAACGTGAAGATCCATCAAAATCTCGACATCGAATTTTTGACATGAATCCAATACTTTCTCTCTATATATATATATTACATATATACATAGGTAAGAGAAAGTAAAAATCTGGTGTGACTGGCGCACAGCACACAACTTTCTCTTACCCTTCGGTAAGAGAAAGTTGTGCACTGTGCTGGTCACACCAGATTTTTTGTGTCGAGATATATTTAGTTTCCGATAGCACCTTAGTTTCAAACTTGCATTTTAAATGTTGACTGCTTCAAATAAACTATGGTTATTTTTCAAAATTTTAATCTCATATTTGGACATTTTATACACAATATAGAATCGTAAATAAATACAAAATTTCATAAGAATTGGAAAAAAAAATTTTAAATGCCTAAAAAGTTCTAAAGGAGACCCCCTTTTGAATCGAAATTAACATACAAATCCCTATAGGAAATTAACATTGTTCCTATGCGAAGAAAAGGTGGAAAGGGAATTTAAAAAGAATAGAGAGAGACGATAATGTTTGCAAGTGGGAGAGAGACATATATGTTTTCTTTGAAACAATTAAAGACACAAATAAATTTAAAAAAAAATGGGAATTTAAATAATAATTGATTTTTAATCTAATAAAAAGAAAAAGATTTAAATTCCGTTACCATGGCAACCATTTCTATCTTTCCTATGAAGAACAAGAGTAAAGTGGTCTTCAGAAGATTTCAACGGCAAAATGAGAATATACATTTTAAAGAGCATCTAAAAAATAGTTCATTTATGAATTTTAAAAAAAATCCTTGGAGGGAATTTTGAGAAAATCGAAAAAAACTGAAAAAGTACATCAGTAAAGTACTAGTACATTTTGGCCGATTTTGTTCAAAAGCTTATTTTGAGATTCTTCAAAGGTACCTAAGTTAAATATAAAATTTCAATCCGCTAGCTCAACTCCTTCATGCTAAAAATCTGTCCACACACACAGACACACATACATCACACACACACACACACACACACACACACACAGACCAATTTGCGGGACCCACTTTTTTGGACTCAGGGGACCTCAAAACATGTATATCCATCAAAATCTCGACATCGAATTTTTGACATGATCGCAATACTTTCTCTCTCTATATATTTCATATATAGGGTACGAGAAAGTAAAAACAATTATCAAAAAATTCGCGCAAGCCACGAGACCAGGAGTAAACGTCGCATTAGCCATCCCGACATTCGCCTTAAGCTGTTAAGGAAAACCTGGCCAAAACCTTAACAAGGATGGTAAGACCTCTCTACCTCAACTATTCTCTGCGATCAAGAACTAAATAAAAATTTCACACAACTAGCACATTAGGACTTGACAAAATTTATTATAGATTTAATCATAGGGTGCAGAGGACTATAATCCCAAGTATTGACAGACAAACCGTTCCACAAATCGATTCCAGATCCTACAAACGAATGCAAACCTACATTCTTCAAGAATCTTGGCTTTTATTAATTATTGATAAGTTTTTTTGTTGTAAAAAAGCCAAAAATAAATTTCCGTTTATATTTATAAGCACCCTCCTTAGTGTCGAAACATCCTATCGTACATGATTTCAAATTCCCTAGGTATTAATTCCGGGCTTCGAATCCTGATCATTAATTAATTATCTAATTAAATACAATACCAATCCTAGATTATTAGAGCAGTAGTGAACTAGATGAGTAGTAGAACCGATAGGATTAAAATTCCTAGAAGGGATTGCTTTAGCACGATCACAGAGGAATGTATTGAATTAGTTATTGATTGGAAATAAATAATTAAAGAGAGAAAAAAAATTATATCACAAATAAATAGTTTTGAAAAAAAGCAATCTGAAATTTTAATCAATCTCATCAAAAAGGAATTTTATTTCCTCTCTTTGATAGTTTTCTATGGGGATATTTGTTCACATTCAGTCCACATCCAATCAACTCAAGTTAATTTTAGGTCCTGTATTAAGACCCTGAGCACGAAGTCCTAGTTACACTTTTGTCCTCGGCTAAAACGAAATTCGACCCTCGGTCAGATTAACAAAGATGACCACCGATGAAAACCAATGGAGGTGTTTTATTGAAAACAATGAAATTATGTGAAGAGAAAAAATATTCTTTTATTAGAGAAAAAAAAAATTTATTTTAAGAAATTGATTAAAGTTAGGTAATTTAAAAAAAAAAAAAAAAAAAAACTTATTTGCTGACATCTTTTGTGAATTTTGGAGTTGAAATGAGACTGAGAGAAGAAGTAATCTTGTTGGGGGTGGGGGACAAAGGGTTCTGAAAAATTATCGGCCTTAGCTCGGATATTATCTGTACTCACAAGATGCGTTCACATCTGGGAGGACTCGAATCCCTGACTAACAAATATTTTATCAAAATGATAAAAATATCTCGGGAAAATTTGTATAACTCTTAAACAAATAAATAAATAAAGAAAATTTGTATTAAATGCAAAATAATTTTTTTTAATAGGTTCATAAGTAAATAGACCAATAAATTATTGAAACTTATTCTCATTGACAACACAAATGCATAATTTCCTTTTAAAATAGCGGATAAACTTTTAAGTTTTTTTTTTATCTAATTTAAAAATCAATTATAAAGACATCAAATTAATTATAATTTAATTTCTAAAAGAGTTCTGACGCTAAACTCTTTTTGATTTATAATAAAAAAACGTTTTGCAAAAATACATAGAAGAAAGAGGAGTGGAAAACACAAAGTGTTGTAATAACGATAATGATAATGAGTCCAAGGGAATAAAATATATTTGCCAGCATTTTAAGATATTTGTTAAGCACATTAGAAAAAAAAATGGGATCGGCCCTTTTGAGAGAGCTTAAGGTAAAAAATCAACGGCTTACTTAAGGTTTATGGGGTGGGAAAATTATATATGCCAATAAAACTTTGACCTTTAGAATTATATTGGTATGTATAAAAATTACTGGTTGCCAGAAGACTCAACTTCCCTTTGTTCTTTAATATTCAAACAATAAAAAACTAGCCGCGCCGCCCGCCTTCGGCGGGCTTCGCGTCTAGCCAGGGGGGCTACGCCCCCTGGACCCCCAGGCACTGGCTCGGGCCGCCTGCGGCGGACCCTCGCCTTTCTTAAATATGAGAAACGGGCTGGCAGTCTGAGACGGGGGCTACGCCCCCCTGGACCCCCCAACCGCTGGCTCGGGCCCGCCTGCGGCGGACCCTCGCCTTTCTTAAATATGAGAAACGGGCTGACGTCTAGACGAGGGGGGCTACGCCCCCTGGACCCCCCAGCCACTGGCTCGGGCCCGCCTGCGGCGGACCCTCGCCTTTTCTTAATTATAATAAAAAGAAAATTATTATTACTACGTATTCCAGTCCAGTGCCTGCTTGAGGATTTGTTTACATTCAAAGAATACACAACTGCAAAGAATACTTAAATATTTCTCTATACATTTCCTATGGGAGAAATCGTAACTTTAAGAATTAATAACTCGAAAAGTTATAGGAATTTCGGGACCCGAGTATTTTTCCGGGACTCTCCATAACGTCCTCTATAAGACTGCAAAATTTTGTTTCAAAATTCCAACGGGAAGTTGGTCAAACAGAGCGTGACAGACGGACAGACGGACACTCCGTAATTATTATATATAGATTTTATTATTCAGAGATTTTAATAGTTAATTTGATTTATAAGTTAAAAAAAGTTTCTTTCGGGCCCCTCTGAAAGGAGAGGTTGATCATAGCGTCAATATGGTCGGTTGAGGTATATTATTACTTTGAGATAAACACAACATACAAATAAAAAAAGAAATACGAGCGAAGACATCCGACACATTTTTTAGTGAAAAGAAAGAATCCATTTGTGGGGGGAGATAGAAGGGTGGAAGAAAAGGAGGTTCGAAATATATTTATTTTAGTAATGTTGAAATTCAATATAACCTTGAAAACACTACTGCCCCCTTCCTTCCAACTTATCAATATCCTGGGGCCACCAAGGTCTCTATCCCACCTTTATTATTAAAAAATCTGGTGTGACTGGTCACAATTTTTTCTTCCTTTGGGTATTTTTGGTCAGTGAAAGTTGACACAAGATTTTTTATATCTACATTGGCTATGTTTTGTTTCCTCTGTATTAGAATTAAAGATGTATCTATATATATAAAAATGAAATGGGAAAAATGTATGTATGTATGTAAATATGTATGTATATGTTCTATAGAAATCCACAATTTTCAATGAATCCATTTGAAATTAAGTACACATATAATACATGGCTCTGGCAGTAACGTAGTAATAATTTGAATCTCTTAAATGTTTTGGAAAATTAATTATAATCAAATTTCTTCAATATGGTAACACAAAATCAACAAGTTGGCTAGAAATTAGAGAGCGTCCTTTGTGCTGTGTGAATCAGCTTCCTACCTGACTATGGGCTGGGGGTGGGGGCTACGCAGCAGTTGAAAAACGAAGAGAGGACTCAGGTGGCTGACCCTTTAAACAGTCATAAACAGACCCTTTTGTGCTGTTCCCAATCGGTACCCTCGCCTCGCTTGAATACAAGATCCTTCCTTAACATCTTAACACTTGCATTGCAACAAGAAATATCCCAAATTGGGAATAAACTTGCTCGCCGAAGGAGAGCAAGGGGTCCAGGGGGCGCAGCCTCCTGGCTAGGGGAAAGCCCGCCGAAGGCGGGCTTTGCGGCTATAATTTATAAATATGGAAAAATACTGTATTTATATTCTGTTGCATGGCAACCATTTCTACTATCTTTCCTATTAAGTATAAGAGTTAAAGTCAAGAGCGGATACAAGGGGGTAATTACCCGCCCACCTCGAAATTTGAAAAAATACTTTTTTTCAAAAAAAAAAATTTTTTTAATGTAAAATTTTAAAAATGAATACTTAAAAATTTGATTTCTATTTATATTCTGGCAAACAAGTAAAGAATGCGCCTTTAAATTACCGAAATTAGAAAAAATTGTGTGTTGTGCGTCCAGTCACACCAGATTACCGCCCCCCGAGAAACACCTCTGGATCCGCCACTGGTTAAAGTGTGCTTCAAAAGATTTCAACGGCAAAATGAGAATATACAATTTAAAAAGCATCTAAAAAATTGAATTATGAATTTTAATCAAAATCGTTGGTGCAAATTTTGAGAAAATAAAAAAAAAAAAATGTAAAAAGTACATCAATAAAGTCATCAACTAGCATTCTTTGAGGTTGTATATTTATATGTAGAGTTTCACTGAGGTATGAGAGTAAAAACAACAAATGTAGATTATACTCGATATATTTCGGGATATATCCCAATTTCAATTTTTACTCCTCTCAACCAGCCCCTTAAAAAATAAAATTATTTAATTTAAAAAAAAAGAAAATAAATTGCAAAGAAAATATAACAATAGAACAATATAACGACAATTCCTTTCCTCTTGTTGTCCTTGAGAAATTTGATTACTCTAACCAAAACAACAGTTTGACTAAAGACAATAGATATAAAATGTTTTTATTTAGTTGCTGCCCCTTTTATGTTGTTGTTATTCACGTTGTTAAATATATTTGGGTTTTGTTAGAAAGTTTTTTATTATGAAAATTTTTGAAAAGTTTTCTCAACACCATTGTTCTAATTTCTGAGTTATTTAATTTCTATTTTATTTTTTATATATTTTCAAAGGTAATTCTTTTTTTCATTAAATAGGAATCTATTCGGACCCGGAATTCTATTAAATTAACATGCTTACTCTAGATTTTTTTTTTTTTTTTTTTTTTTTTTAAACATTCACACTTTTTTCTCATTCACATAAGCTAAAAATAAAAACCTTTTGAAACTTAACCTAGTGTTATTTATTTATCTATAATTAGATGATATTTAATTAAATTTAAAAATGTTTCAACTAGTGCAAACGGTGAATTCTTTGGATTATACAGAAAAATAAAACATGAAGATCCATCAAAATCTCGACATCGAATTTTTGACATGAATCCAATATTTTCTCTCTATATATTTCATATATAGGGTAAGAGAAAGTAAAAATTTTCATTTCAAATATAAAAGAGAATAAAAAAATATAATTTTTAGATCTTTTTTATTATTAATATTTTTATAAATAACTGTGTTATATGTTTCAACATTTAAGCCCTTCCCCTTCAACACTAGCGGTCCCAGGGGGGGGGGGGCCCAGAGGGGCCGGGCCCCCCCTTTGGACAGACAAAAATTCAAAAGTTTTATTTAATATTTTTTTTTTTTTTTTTTTTTTTTTTTAAAACATTCACACTTTTTTCTCATTCACACTCACACTCACACACACATTCACACAGTCTTTTCGGCAACTTAGGCCATTTAAGACTTTGACGATAACCGTTATTGATAAATATACATATAGGGGTCCAGGCATTCTTATTTAAGCCATTTGGTATCCAATTGGCTTAAATAAAATCATCGGACTGCCTGGGGTCCGAACCCGCGACGTTTGGTATACGAGGTTAGCACGCTAACCTCTACGCCATGCCCCGAGGGCTTACTCTAGATTCTTATTATATAGAGCAGTGGTGACCCCAGAGGGGTCGCGAGAAAAATTTTCAGGGTCGCCAAATTTAAAGAACTTTATATGACTAAAAAATATATCGCGCTCGTAAACCTGGTGTGATGTCAATCAACGTTGACGATTTAAAAAAAACCTCTACTGTCTACTCAAGGGTCGCGATAAATTTTTTCAAAAAAATGGGGGTCGCAAATGAAGATAGGTTGCGCACCACGGATATAGAGGACTATTATATTAGAAAGTATAACATATCTAACATAGAGAAATATATATAGGCTTACTGTATATAGTACACAGACGATAATTAGAAAGCATGTTTAGAAATTTTAATAAGAAGCCTTTGTAGTATATTTGGTTACGTTGAATTATCTTCTTGTTAAAATTCTTAAATTTAATGCCAAAATAATGACGAACAATTTATCTTACAAAAAAAATCTTATACTACCTAGTATTAAACGAGCAATGTACGTACGTACGTTTGTTTATATGTAAGTATATCAGTTCTCGAAAACAGCTCTAACGATTTTTTTCAAATTTTAAATATATACTATTTTCGGCACTAAATTGAAATTGCGTTGGGCCTCATCTTTGGGGAAATTCGGGTACTAGTACTTTACTTATGTACTTTTTAGTTTTTTCCAATTTTCTCGAAATTCCCTTAAACAATTTCTTTCAAATTTTAAATATATACTATAGTACCATTGATATCGTCTTTGAGAAATCTCGAGTACTACACTGAAAAAAAACCGACCTTGTAAATTTAAAGTGAAATCCCTTTAAAAATTTTCAACAAACCTTCCCATAAAATTAACAAATTTTCCTTTCATTTTTACAAGAAATCGCCTCAAGTTCTATATGACAAACTCATACCGTAAAAATGAAAAAGTTTCCTTTATTTTTACAGGAAATTTCATCGAGTTCTAATTCAAAAAGAAATCCTGTAAAATTGACAAGGTTTCCTTTAAATTTGACAGTAAAAACCTTTAAATTCTTATTTTACCTGAGAAAAAGGCAACTCCCTCCATACCTACCTACCTACCCATTGCTTACTCTAACTCAAAGCTCGTCATTCTCTCTTAGCAGACAGTATGACTAGCTTGAGTTGACTAGGCAGCATTTCTTTTCCAGATTCATTCTTTGAATATTTGAAATCCGAGTTGATATCTTCTATCATATATACTTTTTTAATTTTGAAAAATATTTGTACTTTTTTTTTTTATTCACGGCACGTCTAACAAAATTTTCTTTGTGTCCTGTTTTTTTCTTACATATTATGGCAAAAAACCAAGGTACGTCTACAAAATATATTATGATTTTCTTTTAACCCAGATAAGCCTGGCGTCCTATATGTAGGACGCTAGAAATTTTTTTTTGAATAATTTTTTTAAAGTATTTCTTTTAAATATTCTTTGATGAGCTTTTGATATTTTAATCTATAATACCTTTAATTACACTGTATATTTTTTATTTGAAAATTTATTTAGTTTATGATAGAAAAAAAATTATTTTCTAAAGAGCTTCTAGTGCTTCAAAAAGTGCGACCTCCAAATTAATTTTGTAAGATAATCTACTTCATTATTTTTTATTTAATTTAAAGTTTTATGACAAAATTATATTCATGATTAATTGTATTTTTAATAACAAATCTTAAAATTAGTACAATATTTTATTTATTTATATATTTTGCCTGTTGAATATAGGCGACCTATATATAGGACGCTAGGACAATCCACCATCTTTTTGCCTTTTTTTATTTCAATATAACTTATATGTATAATAATAATTATATCATTTTTTATGTTTATTTTTTAATTTTTAAGGGTTGCACTTTTGCTAAAGCTCTGGAAACTTAGGAAAAAGAGGATTTTGATTCGGAATCTACAGAAAAAAATTTTTTTACCCTAAATTGGGAAGTCACTATGATGACTCTTTAGGGCCAAATAGCAATCCGATTTACACTTTACAAAATATTACGAGTTATTCATTTAAAAAATGCCTCGAAAACCCATAAAACAGCCAGGATTAATTTATACTAAAATAAATAGATGGGCGGCGTTGATCCGGCTGATCAAAATATAACCTTATATACAGAAGAACTTGTATTCGGGGAAAGAAATTGTATTTTTCTTTATTAAAAACACATTTCAAAAAGGAGTTTGTAATAATAATTTAATTAGTTGTAATAATTTAACCATCTTTTGGATGTTGCGATAAATAATAACTGGCTTCTACCCCGGAATGGCCAGGGCAAAATGAAAGAGCGAAGAAAGATCGTAATTTCAATCTTGGAATCTTACAAGAAAACAAAGAAATCGAAAGGACTGTAATCAAATCAAGAAAAAACTCAAGATAAGATAGGTTTGCACCTCAGAAAAAGCACATTCTTTGCATGTGTAATGTTCTAAGAAAACAACCAACTCGATGTAGTGTTGGATTGGGTATACAAAATAAATAAAATAAAATAAATTTCACAATAAAAGTTAGTTTTAATTAGTCTTTAGTTTTAATATACCTATTTACTTCCTTTAGAAATGTGTTTTTAATAATTTTGCAATGTGTTGAACAAGAAAACGTATAGAAATAAAATTGTGTGTTTTGACCCCTTATAAGCCTCGCGTCCTATATGTAGGACGCGCGAAAAACCCCCCCTAATTAATTAACCTCAAGTAAAAAAAAATTTTTTTATACTTAAAGGCTTATTTAATGAATATAGCTAATGAAGTAAAATGAAATTTTTGAAATTTAAAAGAAAAAATTTCTTCGGCTTATCTGGGTTAATATATTATTTATAATAAATTTTGTGCTTGACTTGCAGGACTTCAATGAAGACTATTTAAAATTATATCACATTCTAATTGAGTGGGATTTAGAAGGTCTGTTTCATACATTAAAAGGTAAATATAATGTTATAAAACAAAATGTAAAATGTTTCAAAATATTATCTAGTGTTTATACAATTTATTTTTTTTGAATAAAAAACTTTTGCATACGTTTTAGGCTTTCGGCCATTGACATTAGTGGGAAAAGGGTTCTTTCAGATAAAATTCCTTATTTTCAAGAGACAAAAGATCCGAATACAATACCTTAGCCCAAGAGGGTTTCTGGCTCTCTTGGTCAGGCCGACCTCAACAAGTTAAAAATTTAGAATATAAACAAATTTTGGTAGAATTAAAAAACAAACTTTTTTTTTTTTTTCAGAATACAAAATCGAAGATTCAGCATCTACAAATGAACAATTCATCCTATGGTTCTGAAAATGACATTTCTATTTTTTTTTCATATTATCTAAAAATAAATACATATTTTTGATATTTTAATATGTTTCAAAACTTATTAATAGGCCTATTTATAAAATAAGACATCTTGATAATTCATTTCAAAAGTATTTATTTATATAAGTTTGGTGTACATTACAACTGAATTGTAATTTTTTTGTAATTAACTCGTAAAATAAAAAAACATTTTTTTTGTTATAATTTTGTAAATTTGATTTTTTTACATAATTTCCTTTATACAAAGAATCCTTTTAAAATTATAAGAAATCCTGTCAAATTGTTTTTGACAAAAAAATCATTGTAACTTGAATTTATTTCAATCTGCCACAGCTCGTCGGAACACAGGATTTTGGCGTGTTGATTAATTAAAAAATTTTTTAATTATTTTTTAAATATATGTTTGATTTTTCTCATGTCATTCGTAAAACAATAATGCATATCTTTGACCTGAGAAAAATTAAAAATATATTTAAAATAAATAATTAAAAAATCTCTTAAATTAATCAACACGCCAAAAACCTGTGTTCCGTCGAGTGTAGCTGTAGCAGATTAAAATAAATTCAATTTAAAATTAAATGAAAAATCATTTTAAAATTACAAGAAATCCAGTAAATTTAGTTTTGACAAAATATCCTTTAAAAATTACAGGAAATCCTGTCAATTTGGTTTCAACAAAATTTCCTTTAAAATTTACAGGAAATCCTGTCAATTTCGTTTCAACAAAAATTCCTTTAAAATTTACGGTAAATACGGTCAACTTCGTTTTAACAAAATTTCCTTTTAAATTTAAAGGAAATCTTGTCAGTTTTTTTCAACAGGAAAACCTTTTGAAATTATAAGATGCACCTTCAATTTCGTTTTAACAAGGTATCCCATTGAATTGACGAGAAACCTCATTGACGCATTTTCATTACGGTTTCGGAATGAATTGAAGGGATTTCCATTGAATTTACAAGGTTTTTTTTTCAGTGTAGTACTTTACTGATGTACTTTTTTAGATTTTTTCAATTTTGAAAAGTTGTCTCCTTTCACCAGCCAACATTCCTATTTATCGCATTTCTCCAATCTCCAGTTTGAAAAATTTCCGAATGCCTTTCGAAATTCGTATCTAGAAATTGGGCAAATGTGCTGAATTGATAAAGGATCCAAGCCAACGCTAAAAATTTCCGAAATATTGAATAAAATTTTTTAAATCCCCTGAATTTATTTCACAGAACGACATGACGACTGGCATGAGCAAGTTCTCAGTTTCGGTTACACTCAGGCCTACAATAAATATACATATTTTTAATCAATGATAAATACCGAATGTACCTGAAACTGAGAACCTGAGAGAGCCATTCGTCATGTCGAAATTTCTGTAAAATAAAATTTTCTAATTTATTCACAACTGAATCCAGTACAAGTAAACTTTCTAATAATTCTAATTAAGTCATTTGTATCCATTTCGTTATATGGAATTTTTAACAAAAAGCTATTAATATTTTAGTAGTTGTTATACATGAAAATTGATTCTTATATAGAAATTTTATTATTTTCTATAATTAAAGAAATTTCCTCTCTTTGCATATAAACATTTTTGAAACTTCCATTAACTTAGATTATATATTCAACTGTATTTTAAGCACGCACAGTGTTTTTAATCTATATCTGATTAATTATTCACTTTAAAGAAAAGTTCTGTGAATTATTATCCTCTATAACTTTTAATCATTAATTTTTTTTTTTGTCTTTGAATTATTTTAGATAAAATTACAAAAAAATGAGATAAGCATAAAATGCAATTTCCAGTAAGCTCGTTTCCACCCCAAAAAAGTAATCAAGTTTTCTTTATATAATTAATGAAATTATTTCTCTAGTCGAATATGAACGAAGATTTGAATTATTGAACGAGTACTAAAAAGGAGAGTGGGGTAAAAGGGAGGTCGGGAGCGGGAGGAGGGAGAGAACAACTGGCACTAAATAAATTCATAAAACCTTAGAATAATCATAAAATTATAATTTAGCCATAAAATCCGATGTAAAACAAAATATTCATATAAGCATTTAATTTTGGTTGAAAAAAAAAAGAACAAATAAAGTCATTTCGACCCTCTAATAGGGCTTCCAATTGAGAACCGAATAATATATGGTTTTCAATTAAATTTGAAAATGTGGGTTTCAATTAAGGAATCCAATCAGTTTAAACTAACCTGTAATTGTTATTTTTTAAATTTAATCAAAACTGATAGTTATTTATTTTTTATATATAGTGTTTTAATTTATGTATAATACTTGGCTCTCAAATAAAATTTACTTAAAATTAATGGTTCCATATTTCTTCCTAAGAACGATGATGGCTATCATCCCTGTTGGTAATTGAATTTTTTAATCGTTAATAAATATTACCTATTGTTTACTTCTCGATAAAAAAGGAATTGTTTGTCTTTGTACTTTTAAAATTTTATTTATCAATCGGATTTTAATATATCAAAATAATTGACAATTTATACTTATTCGATCTCTGAGACATTTCAAGAAAGATGTATACTCCAATCTTCAGTTCATTATTTGACCTTTGACCAGGGGCGTAGCCAAGGGGGATGGGGGGGGAGTCTCCCCCCAGGTCGAATCGAGTTGGCAAAAGTTGGCAAAATCAAGGACCAGTTGGCAAAATAAAGTTTATTTAACAGAAATTAATTTATATTTTAATTTAAAAAAAAAAATTAAATTTTCTTTTTTTATATTTTCATCTATTGAAAAAAATTTTTTTTTTAATTTTCAAATAAATAAATTTATTTTCTTTTTACTGAATATAAATTTATTATATAATACAAACACACAGAGAAAATCATTAGTAAATAAAATATTTGAACAAATAAAAAAAACCTCAGTCGTTCATTTGAATTTTCTTTATTTACTATAATTGTAAAAAAAGGAATTAAACAATGTTTTTGATAAAAAAATAAATTTTATACAGGTCAACAAAAAAGTTTTTTGAAATTTAGGGCTATTCCTGGCTATATGGAAGCGCTAATTCCAAAAATCCCATAAATTTTGCGCCATCGGCTCTAGTTTTAGAGATATAGAGAAAATTAAATTTTAATAAATAATCTGATCAAGAGCGACTCTTATTTTGAATTTTCTAGTTTTTTAAAGTCGTTACCCCTTAAAAATATGCAGTTAGTTGAAATACATAGAAAATAGGTCTATACTGTAAAGTTTGAGCCCAATCGGAGGGGGCTAAGTGGTGCAAAACACGGCTAAAAGTTTAGAAAAATTGGATTTTTTCATTTTTTTAAGCCACTCCTGAATAGAATTTTTACCATCCCTGAATGAAAAAAAAGTATGTTTATGATCTTCTATAGGTTTTAACTTTCCAAAAGTTAACCAATGCCAAGCGTGGCGAAAGCCCCGGGATTGGTGACTCAGAGCAATCAGCTTGTGGAACGTCCTATCGGTAGCCATCGGTATAATGTAATTTAGAAATATTTTAAATAAAGTCATACCTGGCCTCTGTAGCCGAAAAAGTTTTTTTTTTTTTTAAACATTCACACTTTTCCTCATTCACACTCACACTCACACTCACACACACATTCACACTGTCTTTTCGGCAACTTAGGCCATGTAAGACATTTACGATAACCGTTATTGATTTAATATACATATTGGGGTCCAGGCATTCTTATTTAAGCCATTTGGTATCCAAGTGGCTTAAATAAAATCATCGGACTGCCTGGGGTCAGAACCCGCGACGTTTGGTATACGAGGTTAGCACGCTAACCTCTACACCAAGCCCCGAGGGCCGCCGAAAAAGTTAAAAAAAAAAAATAATAATTCATTGATAACGAAATTATGAGCAAAACAGTTTTCCTAGTCAGGATTCAGAGCTATCCATCCATATACCCAAGAATAGCTCTAAATTCTTGGCCCAAAACACCATCTTTATCAGGGGTGGGCAAAAGCCGGCCCGCGGGCCGGATCCGCCCCTTTTGCTTACTTTATCCGGCCCGTTGAAAAATCCCTTTTATGCGATTTTGTTGAAATCAACAGTATTAGTGTCCGTAGAGTGCATATAAATAATGAAATACAGTATATAAATAATAGAGAGTATTATAATTTCGAACAGCCGTAACCATATCCCTACTTTTATGTATGCAAGCATACTAGGTCTGTTCGATTATAATCTTTCATTTTTCTTTAAAAATTACGGGACATACTCGTATTTTAGTGGGCACAAATTGTTCGCATGTACACCCAAGTAAGACAATTTATTATTACTATTATCTATTATAATAGACCAGGCTTGGTCCATTGGTGACTTTCCAAGGCTCGATTTAATTATATAATACCATTGGGCCAAGCTTCGGACCAGGCTTGGTCTATTCGTCTTCCCAAGGATCGGTTTAATAATATAATACCATTGGGCCAAGCCTCGGACCAGGCTTGGCCCAATGGCCACTACTCAAGGCTTGGCAAATGACAACTGATGACAACTGGCCCAAGGTTCGGCCAATTGTCAGCATTGGAAATTCCTACCAGGGTATTAACTGTCAAATTTCTTTGTCCAAATGCTTTAAAATGATACGTACAGTGTTTTTGCCAAAAAAATTTCTTGGGCAGGGAAAAAAACTCCACCCAAAACATTCGGGTGTGGAAAGCGTACGCGGTATAGACCTCCGGCCCGGGAGACATTTTGAAAATTTCATTTTGGCCCGCGCTTAAAAGTATTTGCCCACCCCTGATCTTTATCATAAAATTTTCTTATATTTGCTTTTTAACAAAATTGACTTTGATAACTATTTTGTTCATAATTTCTTTAGAATGATTTTTAGAAAGTGAAAGAACTACAGAATATCGTAAATATATGTTTTTTTTGCATTCAGTGATGGTAAAAGATTCTACCTATTAGGGGTGTCCAAAGTTGAAAAAACTGAAAAAATTCGATTTTTCTAAAATTTTAGCCGTGTTTTGCACCACTAAATCGCCTTAAATTGGGCTGAAACTTTATATTTCTATGTACAGTGGAACTTCGCTTAAAGAGCATAATTCGTTCCAGAATCATACTAGTAAAGCGAAACACTCGTTATGCGAAACAATAACATTCTCTCATTAGAGCTGTCCCCTCATGACACAGACTGATGTAACATGAGCACAATCCGGGACTTTCTCCCTCCTCTCCACTCGTTATGCGAAACGTCACTCGTTAAGCAAGTCATATTTTTACAATTTTTTTACAAATTGCTTGTTATGAAAGGGCACCCTAAGCGAGGTTCTAATGTATTTCTTTTTAAGGGGTAAAGCCAGAAAATTCAAAATAAGAGTCGCTCTAGAGCTCATTTTCTATTAAAATTTAATTTTCTCTAAATCTCTAAAACTAAATTTGATGGAGAAAAACTTATTTGGAATTAGGGTATTCTATATAAAAACCTAGGAATTGCTCAAAACACCCCGGCAAATTACACATTAGAAAATAGAAGAGGGTTTTAGTCGGTAAGAGTCCTGTACTACTCGACAAAATTTTTCATTGAGTGTAATTATATGGGGAATTTCTCAATTGAAAAAAATCTTGCCTTAATTATATTTCTATCAAAAATTTTGTTTAATCCTTTAGTTTTTTAATATTAAAATAGCAAAGTGAAGGGGGAGGGGACTTAACGTTCAAACATGTCATATAGCGACTAAGGGGCGTCGGGTTTGGCCCCTAGTAAATTAATATATATAGGATGAATAAGAATGTGAATTGTACAGTTGGCAAATTGATTAAATTGAGTTGGCATTTTTGGCCTTCTCCCCCCCCTGAAAAATCTCTTCGCTACGCCCC